>JARSSU010006848.1:0-17419 GCA_029619165.1 Eurosta solidaginis | reverse complement strand
CCTATAAGCCACTAACTACCGTAACTCTCGAGAACTTCATAAGAAACTAACTAACTAATTATATTAAACTTTCAACTCCTTACCTATTAACTACTAACTACTCTACAAGTTCAACATCAACCGTCCATACTAACTCTAGAACAGTCACCACTAGAGCTAGAACGTCTAACTCACTTACTCAGCAGTGAAACTCTAAATTCCACAAGTAACTAGACTACGTAACCTCTTAAACCTTCTTAAACTAAAAAAACGTCTAAACTCTTGCTCCTTCCTTCACACTAAAGTAACTAAACTACTCAGAACTTAACTGAAACATGTAACATAGTTAACTACTTAACTAACTTCAAACTCTCTAACTCCAGTGAACTACTCGACGTTAAACATAGAACTGCTCCATACTACGTAACCTCAAAGCTAAGCTTAAGTAAACGTCCTATCTAAACGCCTAAACTACTCAGCTTCAAAACATCAGTAAAACGTTCAGAAATTGCTAAGAACCAATACTAGAAGAACTCTCTCAACATTAACTTCAAACCATAGAACCTCAACGACTCAATGTAATAGAAACTGACTTAACTAAACTTTATAAAAAACGTACAACTAAAGACAAAGTAACGACTCTTACTAACCATAAGAACTCAAACTATCAACTAGAACTCTAACTAATCAACACCTCTCATGTGTGAATACTACTCCTTAACCTAAAACTCGCTCTCAAACTTAACACTTCATCTACATAACTAAACTACCTAACGACTCGACTACTCCTTCAAGTAACTGTGAACTCGTGGAACTTACCTACGTAAGCTAACTCACCTACTCTCTCTAACTTACGGGTAACTCACTAAACTAGAACTCTAACTCTTAACTACTCTTAAACTCTACTAAACTCTCAAACGCTACTCTTTCTGAAACTCTCTAACTACAGTTAAACTCATAACTACTCACTAACTACTAACAGTGCCTTTCTAAAACTCTCTCGTAGTAACTGAACTACTCTCTTAACTAACTAACTCTACAACTAACTAACTAACTATCGTCTCTCTCATGTAAGCTACTACTTTAACTCCCTCTACTCTACGCTCACTAGTGAACTAACTAGTAACATAATGATACTCTCTTCTCTCTTAAACAGTCTAACTCTATCCTAACTACACTACTAACTAACTACTCTAAACTCTCACTTAACTCTACTCCTAACTTCTTTTAAACGACTGAGACTTCTTCTTAAAGCGAACTCTTCAACTAATGAACTACTCAGAACTCCTTGCAGAAACGTAACATCCTCTACTCAACTACTCAACTATAACTCGCTAACTTAAAACTCATCTCAGAACGACTCTTGTCCTCTAACTTTTAACTAAACTTAACTACTAACTCAAATAAATTCTCAATCGAACGTATAACTCTTAACTTTAAAAGAACTCAACACTACTCTTAACCTCTTAATACTTAACCCTGAACTCTCGTAACTCTAACTGCACAGTAACCTCAACTCACTCTTCGACTCAACTCAACTAACTCCTCGGAACTACTACTTAACTCGAACTCAAACTCACTACTACTAACTTCTGAACGCTCTATAACTCACTAAACTTACTTACATCAACCTACTTAACTCCAACTTCTAACTAGAACAGAATGACTAACTCTCCTCTAACTCTCTTAAGCTTCAAGCTAGTAACTACATGAAAATCTACTACTCTCCTACTACTACTCACTAACTCTAACTCTCTAACTACTAACTAACTACATCGTCTAACGTCCCAAGAAGACTAGAAAGCTCTCTCTCAGAAACTAACTCTTCAGGCTACTACTAAACTCAACTTACTTACTCTACCAGTAAACTAACTTAACTAACTCGACTTTTGACTAAGTTAAGTAACTAACTAACGATACTTACTCAAACTACTTCCTACATCCTAACATAACTTCTCTCTTCTAACGCTCGACTGCCTAACCTCTCGAGTCTCTACTCTCCTCTACTTAACTATAACAGTTTACTCTTAAGAACGTTAACTTCGTCCCTCTATTTTAACTCTCTAATACAACTCAACTCTAACATCTAACTAGGGGGCATTCCACATAACTCCCTAACAGAACTACTCTAACTCTCAAACTCTCACTCTCTAAACTACGACTTCTCTAACCTACTAAGAACTCACAACTACTACTCCTAACTGAACGCTCACTAACTCGTACCTACTCCTAAACTAACTTGAACTGCTAACTCACTTATAACTTTCTACTAGATAACTACTGTATCCCGAACTAAACTCAGACTAACTTAACTAGGAACTCACTAGCTAACTAACTACTCGAACTTCTTACTCTAACTCGCTCTTCAACTAACTCACTCTCTTTACTAAACTCACTCTAACTCAACTTACTACTCGCGAACCATCAGAGCCTAACTCGCTCCCTTAACGCGGTCAACTAACTTACTAACCTAACTCTTTAACTTAACTAACTAACTCTATTCATAGACTCAATGAACTTTAACATCCAAACTACAGTTAAGCTAACTCAGAACTCTACAACTCTAACTCTACTCAAAGCTCGAAACTCAAACTTCTAATAACTTCTAACTAATCTCTCTGAACCTCTAACTCTCAGCAACCTGACTCACTAACTCCTACAGTACAAACTAACTCACTTACTTCAATTGAACTAACCTCTCAACTGTAACAAGTAACTAGACTCAGATAACTCATAAACTCAACTCTCAACTTTAACTACTAAACGTAACACTTACTCCATACTCTAACCTCTCCACTACGTAACCAGATACGCTACTAAACTTTATCTACGTCGCTATCAACCTCTTCTAAAGCTTTCCACATAACTAACTCTACCTTAACTAAAACTCTAACTCTAAACTCAACTGACTAACTGCCGTGCTAAATAACTACCTCTCATACTAACGTCTACCTAACCTCAACTCTGTTCAGCTTCCCTACTGTTAACCTTCTACCTAACTCACATAACTAACTTAACTCTACTAACTTAACTCTTTAAACTTAACTTAACTCTCTACTCCTAAACCTCTCAACTAACTCTACCTCATAACTTAACTAATCAACCTCTCTTAACTCAACTAACTGCCCTTTTGTAACTAACTCTACTAACTCTTAACTCACATAACTCTAAACTCTATAACTAACTCTACTACTAACTCAACTAACTAACTCCCTTAACTAACTAACTACTTCCTACTCTACTCAACTAACTCCAACTACTTCCACTAAACTTTTCCTTACTTCTCCTCTTAAGCTTAACTTAAACATAACTTCTCATTACTCAACTCATTAACTCGTAACCTCTCCTAGCTACTCGGACTACTATTCTCTAACTCCCTTTAACTCCTACTTAACTACTAACTCTTTCTAACCTACTTTAACTTAACTAACCTCTAATCTTCTTCACTACCTACTATAACTAATAACCTACATACTCCAACATGAACTAAACTACTACTCTCAAACCTACAGTAACTAACTAACTACTTTGTAACTCAATCTCTTTTAGCGTAAGCTCAACTTCGACTTCAACTTCTAACTCACTCTATAACTGTACTGAGTAACGTACTTCTACCTGATATACTACCTGCCTAACTCTCTCCAAAGCTTAACTACAGTAAAACTTAACTCCTAGACTCTCTACTGAACTTAACTAGAATAACGTTACTACACTCACTACTTCCTCAACTCACTACTTTCTGCACGCTACTGTCTAACTTACACTCTAGTAAACCAAGTCGTAACTTCTCTAACTTACAGTCAGAACTGCTAACTCACTCAAGAACGGCTAACTTAAAGCTACTGCTTTTTATAAAGTAGAACTCACTAACTCTTACTCTAACTTAACTTAACTCTACTATTTAACTCTAACTAGAGTAACTCATGAACTAACTAAATGTAACACTCAAAAGTACTAACTTAACTAATGCGTGTCCTCTTCCTGAGAACTACTCTGAAACTCAATCAGCTTATAACTACTCGGTCTAACTACTCCTTACTCTCTTGCTTAACTCTAACTAACTTACTCCTAACTATAATAACCTCTCACGTAAACTCCTAAACTACTAATGTAACTAACTTCTCCTTAAGAACTTAGAAGCTCTCAACTTCATCACGTACTAGTGGAAACTACTCAATAAGTGTATAGCTAACTCAACTCTTAACTAACTAACTCCCTCATAACTAATTAACTTAACTTTCCTACCTACCTAACTTTAAACTAACTAACGCGGTAACTACTATAACTACTCTTCCATAACTCACTCTAACTTAACTAACGCAAATAACCCTTTCAACTCGAACTCTAACGAACTAACTAACTCAACTTAACTCTCAACATAAATAACTCTACTCAACTAAATTAACTTTCTCCAACGTGAACTAACTCGCCAACTCTAACTCAACGTCGTCATTCGCACCACTCTCCTAACTCTAACTCTAACTAACTCGAACTCTTCCCCCTAACTCTAATCTAACTCCAACTCTACTCCTTAACCTTAACTCTTTCTTAACTCTTCACTCACTCTAACTCTCACTCTTAAAAACTCGCAACTCTAACTTAACTAACTAACTACGACTCCTCCGTCAGAACTAATCTCAAGCTATGTACTACGAACCTAACTAAACTAACTCTACTAACTTAAACTTGTAACGGCATTAACTAATCTTAACCGCTGAACTACTAACCTCGAAGTAAAATTGCCTCTATTACTAACTGTACTATAAACTCCCTACCTAACTAACTTCTAAAGACGTCACTACTCTCAACTTAACTCTCTTACTAACCTTACTTAACTCAGTCTAACTAGACATTACGTAACTTTACTCTCTACTTCAGAACTCAACTAAGACTACTAAACAAACTTAACTTCTCAACCGTCTGTACTGAACTCCTGCAATAACCGTTAATCACTGACTTACAGTCTCTCTTGATAAGCTTAACCTTAAACTGAATCTAAATGCAGTTAACTAACTCTTCTCAGAAAAATCGTCTTAACTAGTAATCTAAACTCTCTGAACTCTACTCTCGAACTCGCTACTATTTTAACCAAGAGAGTCTCACTACTACTACTGGATAACTTTAACTACTCAACTAACTTAACTCTTCTAACCGGAAAACTCCACTACCTGCTACTTCTACTAAACTCTCTACTTTACCCTCTGCTAACTAGAACATTATACTCGAACTCTTTCTCTAACATACTCAAACTAACTTACTCCAGTACTTAAACAGATAACTTAACTAAGTAACAACTATCAACTAACCTTAACTCTACTCTTTAACTCTACTACTAACTAACGCCTAACCTAACTATGGACTGTCCTAACTTTAACTACCTATCATAACTAAAACGTAGACTAACTGGACCTCAAACGTAAACATTGAAAACTTCCACTAACTAACTACGCTCGTTGTCTACTCCTAACTACTGAAACGTACAGTCTACTCTATCCCTCAACTAACTCGAACTTCTAACTACTACTCTAACTAACTCGTCTCTCACCTAGACGAGTGAACTAACGCTCAAACTTATCTTATTACAGACGCCTATTGACAGCGTCGACTATGATAATAAATACAGTCAACTACATATGCATCTCGACTTAACGTAAAAAACGGTACTCCTAACTCATACGCTATAACGAAACACTAAGACTTATAAGGAACTTATAACGCTAACACTCTACATTTCGACTAAACTAGAAACTCACTGAAGAACTCGTTAACTCACAATAAATACTACTCTCACTAACTCTTCTCTAACTGACCACGTAACTCACGTCAACAGTTAACTTCTTACCTAAAATACCTACTTAACACTCTACCACATAACTAAAAACTACTACAGCTCTAACTCTAACTAACTCAACTCGTAACTACTCAACTCTAACTTTACTTTCGTAACTTTCTAGAACTCTCTTCACTAACTAACTCCTACTAAGTAACTACTCACTCGTCTAAACTGTCACTACTAGTAACTAACTCTTGTTTAGACAAACTACTTCTCAAAACACTAACCATTAACTACTTAAATAAACATGGACTGCTCTAACTAACATAACTCTACTAACTTAACTAATCTAACTTCTAACTTACTTACTCTCGTTAACTTAACTCAAGAACTAATAACTCGAGGATAACTTAACGTTAGACTCTCAGCTCTATAACCTTCGACCTAAAACCTAACGTCACTAAACCCTCAACTCTCTCTAGAACTTAACTAACTAACTAACTCTAGAAACCTCTCTCTGAACTCTAACACTATAAACTCTCAACCTAACGTTAACTCTTGCTCCTTAACTCAGAACTAAGACTAGAAATCTAACTACAGTAACTTCACTCTACTCACTGTCTACCGTACTCTTAACCTACAAATCTCCTCCTACTCTAACTTAACTAACTTCTAAACTTGAACTAACTACTACCGTACTGTGCCTTCAACTAGTAAACTAAAACTACTACTAACCTTCTACTAAAGCAAGACTCTCACTACTAGACTCAGTACTGAACTACTCCAACTTAACTAACTCTACTAGTAACTCTTTAAGCTGAAAGTAAGACTCTAAACTCGTTACCTAAAAAAAACTAACATTACTCTTCTACTAACTAAGAAACTCCTTGCTTAACTCACTTACATAACTAACTAACTAGTCTCGTTAACTTAACTACTACCCACATAACCTTCTACTACTACTTAAAAAAACACCTAACTTGTAAACTAAACTGAAACGTAAATCCTGTAACTCGGCTTTCTCAACTCTACGATCTCCATTAACTCTGAACTTAGCTACTAAGTACTACTAACTCAACTAACTAACTCTTCTAACTCTACTCTACTCTAATTAGTACTAACTAAACTTCTCTAAACTCTTAACTCTTACTCTCTTGAACATAAGCATAACTCACCTCTACTCACATACTACTTCCTAACTTAACTACAGTACTTTACATTAGACCTTAACTCTAACCTAGAAACTGCTCTCTCTCTCGGAATCCTTCCTAACTTATTTAATTCACTTCTTAACCCTCATCCTTACTCTAACTCTTACTTAACTACTAGAACTAATAAACTACTACAGACTTCTTTAACTCTAACTCTAACTCTACGTTTACTTAACTAACTAACAGTACTGAACTAGAAACTTTAAATATAAAGTAACTTATACTACGAACTCTCTAACTCTTACACTTCGGTACTACTGTAGACTGAACTAACTAAGCTCTAACTACATGAACTCTCCTGAACTAACTCACTTCCTGAACCGTACCTCTAACTCAAACTTAACTCCTGAACGTTAACGGAACTCAACTACTCTTCTAGAACTTCTACTAACTAACTCCTAACTACTAATGTACTATCTAAAAGGGAGAGGAGTCAACTAGCTAGCTCAACTACTAGCACTACTCAGAGCTTACCCTCTTACTAACGTAACTGGAATACTCTAACTCCTTACTACCTCTCTTTACTCAACTAGCTCATGACCCAACTAAATAACTAGTAAACGTCCTCAAATTAACTATAGACTTAAACTCTAACTACTTAACTACTCTCTACTAGCTTACGTCTAACCTCTACTAACTAAGTCTGCAAACTCGAACAGATTAACTAGACTAAGTAACTATAGAACTCTAACTTTCTTAACTAACTACTTAACTCAGACTTTAGAACTTAACTTAACTGCTCTTAACTTCACAGTAGCGTAAAGCTCTTACTCCATAGCTTGGATAACTTAACTAGTAGACCTCTCTCTAGTTCTTTCAGAAACCTCTCTAACTAAATAACTACGAACTCAGAAATAACTACCTAACATCAGCGAACTAAGATAAGACTTAAACTAACAAGTTACTCAACTCACTACAGACATAACTAACTCAACTGTAACTTTCCTCGTTAACTTCTGTAACTTTACTAACAGACCTAACCTATAACTCTAACTAACGAGTCTCTACTAGCTGACGACTCTCAGAGTCTCTATAACTAACTGAAGAATACAGTCTAACCTAATCAGACTAAAAAACTCAACTAACTCCTGTACTCATAGCTCACTTCTCAAACCTTAACTAACCTATAACCTACTCTAACTCCATAGGAATAAGCGCTCCTAACTAGCACCGTCTCTCAAAAAATAACTACTAGCTAAGCCATGATGCTTAACTCAAGCTCATACACAACTCTCAGGACCTCAACTGTTAACGTCCAATCTCTACATATTACAAACGCCTTCTAACGTAAAACTAGGTAAAGCTACTAAAGAGAGAGACATAACTGCATGTGACTATACTAAGACTCAAGAAAAGCTAACTCTAGTATCAACTAACTAACTCTACTACAAAACTAATGGTAACTTAACTAACAATCAAGCTACTTAACTCTCTGACCGCTACTCTCACTTAACTCCTTCTCTTAACAGTGTGAACTCTACTCAGTATAAAACCTCTAAAATACCTAACAGCTAACATGGAACTCTTCCTACTAGACTAACAGTTTTAACTACTCTCCTAACTCTGATAACTGCGACTAACTCTTAACTAACATCTGAATAAGACCTTAAGACATCTCAGAACTAACTAGCTCATCAATAGACTACTCTCAAACAATGAAATAAAAGAAACTAACTACAATCGCAAACTAATATAACTCAGACTATCTGGAACTCCTCGTCAAGCACGTAAAGTAACGTAACTACTCTAAGCAGTGACAGTCGCTGAACTCAGAAGCCTACTACTAGAACCTAAATGCCAATAACTGCTAAACTACTCTTACTAGCAGTAAACCTAACTACTCATACGAGACTAGACAACCAAGTTCCTATCAGACTAAACTCTACCGTTCAAGAATCCGTAACTAACTGCTCCGTGAAAACGTAAGCCTACTCAGCTCATAGTCGCTAACTAAAAGTAACTACTAGTAGAACTGAAGCTAACTTAGTTCTAACGTAGTAACTCAACGCTAGAACTCCACTTTCGAGAAGCTAACTTAATCATCGCCTTCTCTCTCTTAAATACCAAGTAAAAGAACAAGTAACTTCGCTCTACATCAAGCTAACTTAACTTAACAGTAAACTAACTCTCTAACATAACGCTCAGAAAACTAACTAACGCTTCGTCAGAACTAAAGAACAAGGTAAATAACTAAACTCTTAACATCTCGTTAACAACTCTAACTACTTAAACTTTAACAATCGTTTAAACTGATCCATGAACTAAAACTCATCTCAACAGTCAATCGCGAAATATAACTTAACGTTACCTTTCTTCTGAGGAACTCTCTGCACCTAACTAACTTAACTCGCTAACTTCACTACTGAAAGAACTTCCTTGAACTATAACTCTAACTACGTAAGACGTCACCCTAGCTAGCTCTAACCTGTTAAACCTGCGAACTCCTAACTAGTACATACTACTAAAACTAAACTTCCTACCACGCTGCAAACTCTAACTCTCTCGGCTCTCACTCTCACAAAAGTAAACGCTTAACATCAACTAACGCTGACTTAACTCACGTAAGACGAACTCTACTCACCTACTCCATAGTAACTTAACTCTCTTAAGAACTCCAGAACACTCTAACGATACTTATTAAAAGCTAAGACGTCTTCGCCCCTCCGAGCATTCACGCTACTAGAACTTACAGTAACAGTAGAACTAACTCTGCCTCCTCTTCTAAATGCTGCAAGCATTAACTAAACTAAGCTCCTACTCGCGTAACGCAAACTCTACTCTGAACTCTAAACTACTCCTCTTAACTAATAATGCTAATCATATCTAACTCTCTTAATCAAAAAAAAAGTACTAATACAAAACATAGTAACTTACAGTAACCTCTCTATACTCATACTCCATACAATCGACACTTAGCTACTCTGAAACTAAACTCAACTTAACATAGAACTAACTTAAACTTTCCAAGCTACTCGACTCTTAAAACAACTAAACAGTCCTCCAACAAGTAACTACTCTATAGACTGACTGCATCTAACTCCAGCTCGGAACAACTAACTCGCAACTAACAGTCTAACTCAAAGCTACTACTAACTTACACTCTCAGTACTACTCGAAAAACTCAAGACAATGCTCCCCTTCATTGTAAAACTAGCACCTAACTACTTACCTATAACACTCTAACTTACTCCTACTAACCTCGAATAAACGTTAAACTGAATCACTATAGCCATAGTGGACCTGTGACTAGAACTAAACTCAACTAAACTCCTGTGCTCTAGTAACTCTACTCATAACTCTAACTAGCCAGTCACTCGTCATAGGAGGAGAAAAAAAAGAAAGAGCGAAAGAAATAAAAATAAAACTTAAATCACCTTAAGCTCCTCGTACTAACTCCTTAAACTCTTAAGAACTCTCATACTTTAAACTCAACTAACATAACGCAAAACTGACTTAACTTTAACAGTACTACTGAACTCTTACTCGACTACTTAACTTAACATCACATAACTACAACTTGGCTTAAGAAACTATAAAAACGCTAAAGAACTCTTCTCACTAAGAGACTACACTACATAATCTAACTAAATGACTAGCTACTAACATCTCAGAACTCTAACTAGCCCTCATCAAAAAAAAGCTAACTTCTCTCTAACATACTGAACTTAAACTACTAAGCAACTAAACTGAAACTCAGAACTTAAGACTCTAAGACCTACCAGTCTGAACTCTGTACAGTGTTAGTAACTTAAAGTGACATAACTATAACTCAGACTGACAAGTTTACCTGAACTAAACTGATAACCTATAACTAACTCTCTAAACTAAAACTCGATCTCAACTAAATAAAGCTCCAAACTACTATCGAACTTAACCTCTACTTCGAACTCAAGAACTGTAACGTTTCCACAGTAATATAACTAAAAAAGTCTACCTGACGCTAACTAAAACTAACTAACTAACTATCCCTTAAACAGTTCAGAGTCCACAACCGTCCTCAACTCTTAACTAACTTAATAATAAAGCCTCAAGTAACAAACGTCGCTCTAACTAACTCTTAAACTCGTCACTAACTCGAACTTAAATGCGCTACATTTAAAGCTCTGAAACGTAACTCAAAGCTCTAACTAGTAACTAAGCTTAACTAGACAGTAACAATGCTTACTACTCTACTCAACCTACTCACTACGTCCCCCTACTCTCTTAACTTAAAAAAAAACTAGAAACACAGTCAACTCAACAGAACTAAACTACCAGTCTACTAACTCGAACAAACGTCAACTAACAGTCAAACAGTCTACTACTCAAGAAACTCTACTTCCCTAATCAACTAACGACTCAATAACTAAACAGTAACTCATAACTCTACTTATAAACGCTAGAACTTTAATGACATGAAACGCTAAGTAACAGCAAGAAGAAAAAAGTCTAACTTAACTCCCTCTCAACTAGAACTCTTAAACAGATAAAACTAGAATCTAGTTCTTCAGAGACAAAGACTAATATAACGTACGACAGTAAAGCTAACAGTTAAGAACCAACTCCCTACTTAGTAACTATCTAAAACAAGCTCAGTCGTCCTTCTACTCTTAACTAAACGCTAACTAACTCCTATAACTCAATGAACTAGTACTACTCCCTACTCACGTAGTAACTTCTCTTCAGAACTTACTCTCCGCCACATAGTTACTTAATAACTTACTAGAACATCATGCATGTAATAAACTATTCTTAGAACTAAAACGTCACTCTTACACAAAAACACCTAGTAAGACCAACATCCACCTACACATAACTTAAACTCTAGACATCTTTAGCTCAACTCGATAATGTACGACACGTACACAGTCTACCTAGACCAAACGTGAACTCAACATAACTTTACTTCAACTCTCTAACTGCTGTAAGCTCCTTACTCTAACTGCTCTAAGTAACTCAGGTCTACTAAGTAACTAACTACTAACTAAGACTGAAACAAGACTACGTCAAACCCACTGCTCTGCGTAGAACTCCTAACTTTAACTCTCTAACTCACTGTTCATAACTCATGTACTCACATCAAAAACTTAACCCTCTTTAAACTTACTAATGTATTACAAGTAACTTAACTCTCTGAAGAACTCTCTCTATAGAATAAGAGGCGCTACTCTCACTAACTCTAACCTCTACTCTTAACTCCTAAGCTACTCTACCTGACTACAAACATACAACTATAAAGTAGACTGAACTCAACACTCAACTAACTTACTAATAACATCCATATAGAGCGCTTTCTCCACTTAACTCCTAACTCTCTAACTAAACGTAACATCATACTCAACATAACTCATACTAAAGTCCTCACATAAATAGACTAACTAACTCTAAACTCTACTAACTAAGCCTGCACTAACTAACTACTAACTACTCTCCTCTAATTCTATTAACTTCTACAACTCTCTAACTCCTCCTAACTCACTCCACTCTCTAACTAACTACTACTATAACTCCGTAACTAACTTAAACCCCTCACTAAAAAACTAAACATAACCTCTTCCTGCTTAACTTCTTAACTTCTCTAACTCTAACTAAACTTAACTCTAACTCACTCATACCCTCTCTCGCCTCTAACTCTACTTTAACTCTCTCGTAACATCTTTACTCTAACTACGGGTACCTCACTAACTTACTTAACTAACTCACTACTTACTAAACAACTAACTCAACTAACTCTCACTCCCTTCATAACCTCCTCTGCTCCCTCTTAACTCTTTCCACATAACTCTTAATAACTAAACTACCTCAACTAACTACTCTCTCTCCTGGAACTCAACCGTGTAACTCTACTCTCTTCTTCGTCTCATAACTGTACTCAACTCCTAACTCCTTTTAACTAACTAACTCTACTAAATCTTCAACTCTACTTACTAATTAACTACTAACTAAAACTAACTCTCTACTCATAAAAAACTAAACTCTTAGCATACTGCTAAACTGAAGTAAAACTATATAAGAACTACTCTCTAAACTAACTCACTCCTAACTCTAACTCAAAACTACTCGTAACAACTTAACTCTTAACTACTCTTAACTCCTCTAACTAGACAAACTCAATACTAAACATGAACTCTAACTATAACAGTACTCACTCACTAGAACTTCAGAACATAGCTAAACTCCTCTAACTACTCTAGAACTACTAAAACTCAATCACAACCAGTACTTAACTCTAAGAAACGAACTCTTAAACTTGCCTAACTAACCTCCTCAGGCTCATAAAACGAGTCTCACTAGAACTTAGAAACACAGTACTTAACTAATACTCACTCACGTCACTAAAGCTCCTACTTCACACTAACAGAAAACCTACATAACTACTATAACTTCTCAACTACTGCATATCAATAACTCAAAAATCTCCAAACTTCTCTACGTGAAATAGAACTAAACTTACAAGCTATAAACTAACTTACTACTTAACTTAAAACATAACAGTAAACGTTCAACTAGAATAAAACTAAATAAAAACATAGAACTAAACTAGAATAACTGAACCAAAAACAGTCATACATCAACATAACTAACATCGGGAACCTTAACTCACTCAACCTCTAAATACATACAGATAACTCAAAACTCTGCCCTCTCCAACATAAAAGAAACTACTACATGTAAACTCTCATATTCCACATAGAACTACTAACTACTCGTCTCCGTAACTAGCTCTTCCCTCAACCTCAACTTCGTCTCTCAAGTCTAACAGTGCATCGTAAACTAACTAGTAAAACTGACTAACTCACTAACTGTAACTAACTCTAAGAACTCTCTACAAGTAACTTAGAGACTAACCTCAAAAACCTAAACATAACAATCGAACCTTTACGTACTCGCACATAACTACTAACCTACGTTTCTCAACTCTTAGTTTAACTCCTTTATGAACTCTCTAACTTCTCTCGTAACTAACTAGATAACTGTCAACTACTAACTCTCAACTAGAACAACTGAAAAAACAATCAAAACCAAACTACGGTCTAGTCCATGGACATAGCGCCTACTCAGCTCGAGTAACAGTCACACAGCGCCGGTGCATCTAGTAACATCGCATGCTAACTACAAGAAAGCTGAGTCCGACTCTACTCCTCCAAGCTTAAAACTAGAACTCTAGTACCAGTAACTCAGATCACATATGATCCACGTTAACGAACTTAACTAAAAACGTTTACTACTCTCTAGAATAACCACCTGTCCACATAACTAGTTTCACTACATTGTAAAAAGAACTCTTTAACTCAACTCAGTACCTCAGAAAACTAACTCTCAACATGCTGACAGTAACTAAGAAACCAGTTAACTAGCTAATAGAAGACCTAGAACTACTCTAGACTCACGACTAACTCATAAACTATAACTAACTCTCTCCAACTTCCTCTAACGTCAAGTAAATGCTCACTACATAGAAACGTTACCATAGTCTGAACCTCGAACAAGCTCTCTCTACTATTCAACTCTCTCTAACGTCTCCACAATAGCCTTCTAAGTTCTCTCTAACTTAACTCTTTAACAAAAGTAAATAACCCCTAACTAGCCATGTAACATATGTCTCAGAAGTAAGCATAACGGATAACTAACGAGGTAAAACTAAGTACTCAGCACATCAAGAACCAACAGTAAGCTAACAGTAACTTCCTCCAACAGTACTACCTCAGAAAAGCGAACTAGGAACTAAGCTTCGTAAACTATGAACTACTCTCTACGAAACAGTAAGAACTCGAATACACCGTAACAAGAGTAGAACTTTCCAGAAGTACCTCTAACTCTCTAACATAACTCAACAACGTGAACTACTAGAACTACTAACAGAAGACATGCTACTGTCCATAAAAAACAATGAACCTCTAACTTCTCCTAAACTACTAACATGGCTCTCGTTAACTAGCTAACTATAACACTCTAACTACGCATCACTAGTCACTCTTACTTTCCTACCCTTCTAAACTAACTCAACCTCTAACTAACGCTACTTCTACTACTGACTAACTCGAACCTCTAATTCTCGCTCAACTCCGCTACTAAACATAACTCCCTAACTACTACTAACATAGAACTCTCACTCTAACCTAGAAAACTACTTCTAAAACTGCACTTAACTCTAACAAATCGACTATAAACTACTCACTCAACTCTCCATACTAACTTTATAACTACAGCACTACGTTAAGACTTCTCCTGACTAACTCAAGACTCTAACTACTTAACTAAAACTCAAACGTCTCTCTAACTCGTAACTTAACTTAACTACTACTCTTACTCAACCATCAACTAAACTCCTCTGAACTCACAATGCACTCTAACTGCTACTAGTAACTAACTCTAACTAACTAACTACTACCTCCTCAAAACTCTCTAACTGTCTTTCTAACAATGCTAAACTTAACTACTCCACTCGTCTAACTTAACTACTCTAGCTAACTCTTGTCTTTCCCTCCTACTACGTCATCTCACTACTACTGTGTCTAACTCATCATAACTTCTAACTAAAAATCTACTAACTACTAACTAACTCAACTCTTGCTCCTAACTCGAACTCTTAACTCGCTCCTCCTAACTGAACTTAACTAACTAACTCACTAACTACGCTCACTACTAACTTAACAAAAACGTGTTAACTTTAACGTAACTCGCTAGATCAACCCTTAACTACGCTTACATACAATAACTCTCAACCTTCTACTAACTAACTCCTTACTCTTATCTCTCTCAGTAACTTCCTAACTCCACTCCTCAACTAACTCTACTCAACGCACTACTCTAACTCTTAACGTCTAACTCAGCCAGTAACTCTCACTAACTTCTCTCTAACCTAACTCAAGTACTCCTAACTAACTAACTCTAATTACGAACTTAAACGCACTGAATCTTAACTTAAACTAACTAAACTCCACTAACTTTGAAATCCTAAACTCTCACTAACTACTCTATTCAATGTAACCTAGAATTTCTAAGTGCTCAAGACACTAACTACTAACTAACTTTAACTAACACTCTAAAACTCTGTAACTGACTAACTGCTCTCCCTAACTTTGAACTATAACCTACTAACTCTTACTCAAACTCCTCAACTTAACTGAACTACTCAACTCTCTCAAACGCTACTCCTACTCTCTGAACTCTTAACTACCTACTCGCTAACGTCTCTAGCCTCTCTACTAACTCAAACTTAACCTAACTAAACTCGAAACTTCAATTGAACTAACTAAGAACAACTAACTAACCGTAACTAAAACTCCACCTTCCTTAACTGCTAACTCTTACTAACTAAAGTAACTAAATCCGCAACTTCAACTACTCCTTAACTTAACTAACTACTCTCTAAACGTCTCTCTACTAAGCTAAGAAACTAAATCTTACTCCACAAATGAACTCTAACTTAACTTACGTACTTCGCTCCTAACATCTCTATCTCATACTCTCTACTAACTCGCTTAACTCTCTATCTAGAACATAATCTACTGAACTCAGAGTAACTTAAACTAACTACTAACTTTCCACATAACTCGTAACTACTTAACGTTCGGCTACTAACTACTCAACTAGGACTCTCTAAAACTCACTACTCACTGAACTAAGCTCAACTAGCTACCTACTCAACTCTCTTAACGCTAATGTTCCACATAACATCAATACCCAGACTCTCTCTAAACTCTTCTCAACATTAACTCTTTAACTTCACTTAACTCGACTAAAACTTAACACTTACCAGTAAACTTTAACTCAACTCGAGAACTGGAAACTACTCAACTCTAAAACTTCAACTCAACTAAAACTAACAAACCTACAAGATTAACTAACTAACTCTCTAACTCTAACTAACTCTCCCGAGCGTAGAACTTTTTCTCTAACTAACTCTACTCGACTTAGCTACTCATCACCTCTGATGCTCAAAGAACTCTACTTAACTCTAAACTAACTGAACTCTACTACTTTCCTTCTACTCCCTCTCCTGCTGACTTTCAAGCTCTTTCGCCTATGACTTAACTAAGAACAAGTTTACTCTTTTCCAACATACACGTTAACAGTCTAACTAGAACTTACTAACTACTAACTTAACCCTTAACTCTAATCACTCTAGACTCCATCTACCTCACTACTCCGCTTAACTCCACTCTCAACATCTACACACTACAAAATGTAACTACTCAATCGGCAAAGTACTGTTGAAACTTATAATGAACTCTCTCTTAACTCAAACCTACGAGCTACTCGAACTTATGGTAATAACTGATAACTCAAACTAACTTAACAGTCCTGTAAAACTAACTAACTTATAACTAACACCTACTAACTCACTACCTCAAACTTACTTTTAACTCCCTAACTCTCTAACTCACCTAACTCAACTAACTTAACTCCTTAACTCCAACAACCTCCTCCTCCTCACTAACGCTAACCTCTTTAAACTCTACTAACATACTTA
>JARSSU010006847.1:0-33173 GCA_029619165.1 Eurosta solidaginis | reverse complement strand
TTGATGTGTCAACAATAAATGATGTAAGTAGAGAACCAGTTTACTTAATATATATATAAGTATAAAAAAAAATTAAAGGCCCAACTTGCCCTGAAATGAAACACAGAAAATTTAGATTTACAGTAATTTATTGAAATAGAACAAGCAGTAGTCCACGATGCAACTGCCACTTTGATGCGCGCTGCTTCCTTATATAGAATTGTTGCTCTGCTGCCTTGGGGTGCGCAGTATTTGGTACGCTGGCTTAGGCCCTAGCTTCTCACGGTTGACATGCACTGAGGGCATGTGCAAGTATTTCACAATCGTGTGCAACATTATTTGCTGACGCTACTGTCTGGTCCTGTTGCTATGGTTCTTATTGCGTAAACATTAGTACGTGGTACTAATCATGAACTTGGTTTCCCACAGGTGTATATGGTGAAATATCATTGGCCTTGAATTAGGGTGTTGGGTTGCAAAATGGTATGACTGCAATTATGCTGATACAGCGGCACGCGTACAGGTAGAGCGTGGGAATGGAATGTGTTGGGTGCCGCAGCGTGTTAACTTATATGTACATGCGTAGTCTTGATATACAAAGTTCATATGCTATAATTTTGTTTCGCGAGGAATCATGAGATTTCCGATAACTATTTTTTTTGTCTAGCCGGAACTATTATCCTTAGCCGCCTACAAGATTGCAGCAGAGTATAAGGACGACTCTTTTTAACTCATGAATATATATTTAAGCATATTAACACGAACAATTTCTGTTTGTAGAAATTCTCGATCTTTCATTGTTTTTTTTTGCACGCTTTACCTGCGTGGGTACATATACAGGAATTACTACATGCCTTCCAAAGTGTGAATTCTCACGGAGCGCGTCTCTGTAGATCGCAAGAACTGCTTGCCGTTCTCTTTTTTTCCATTCTTTATTGCGGGAGAAAATTTTCTTTCATAATTATGTACAAATGTACATATGGTTCTTGCGAATGTTAACCCAAAGTTCATTGACCCCCTTAACATGGAAAAATTGAGGTAGGTCAGGAATATATTAATAGTAATACCCACTACAAAAATTTCGTTAGTGATCAAGCTAAGATAAATTACTTATACTAATCAGTATGCTAATGTTTAGTTTTAGAATATGATACCTTGCCTCGGGCAATCTCGTGTATATAATTGGAGTTTCTTTCTTTTATCATTAATCATAATGTTTATGTATCTAACATGAAAATTTGTAACAGAATAAAAATTATGAATCCCTAAATCTTTCTTTTGAGTTGGTCTAATTTTTGAGGTCGCGTAGTGGTGCTATGGGGCTTCAAAGCCATCAACGAAGCCATAGGTTGGGTGGGTTTAGAGCAGCCCTTAAAATGTCTCTAGGCGCTGCTAGGTAGTGGATCCTGGTACCGTCTGGTGGCCTGGTATGCAAGATAATAGCGGTTGTTTTCCTCAGTGTGCAAAATAAACTTTAGGCTGTTAGACGATGGACTGAAGAGGAGGTGACTTGGCCTTGCAATTGTGTTTTTTTTTGAACCCACGCTGACTGAAGCTGCGGGATATGTTTGCCAGTGCACACGCCGCAATCGCAGGACATAAACAAGCCCTTCTCACCGGCATGGTAGCCGACCATGAAACTCAGTTCCGCCGTTCCATAACAAAGCATTTGTTGAAATTTGAAGCTTCTAGCTGTTAAAATGGGGTAGAAATTGCGAAAAGTTTCTTATCTGAAAAATCGGTTGTATGAGATATATACTATATATACCACCGATCTCTATGATTTTTTCAGACAACAATACATGCTATATACGTAAGTATTTGGTGCCAGTGCACACGCCGCAATCGCAGGACATAAACATGCCCTTCTCAACGGCATGGTAGCCGACCATAAAACTCAGTTCCGCCGTTCCATAACAAAGCATTTGTTGAAATTTGAAAGCTTCTAGCTGTTAAAATGGGGTAGAAATTGCGAAAGGTTTCTTATCTGAACAATCGGTTGTATGAGATATATACTATATATACAACTGATCTCTATGATTTTTTCAGACAACAATATATGATATATACGTAAGCATTCGGTGAAATTTGAAGCTTCTAGCTGGTAAAATGGGGCTAAAATTGCGAAAATATATATATATACCATCATATATATATTATATATATCATCGATCTCTATGATTTTATATACGTAAGCAGTCGGTGAAATTTGAAGCTTATAGCTGTTAAAATGTGGTAGAAATTGCGAAAAGTTTCTTATCTGAACAATCGGTTGTATGAGATATATACTGTATATACAACCGATCTCTATGATTTTTCAGACAACAATATATGTATATGCTATATACGTAAGCATTCGGTGAAATTTGAAGCTTCTAGCTGTTAAAATGGGGCTAAAATTGCGAAAATATATATATATATACTATATATATATACTATATATACCACCATATATATACTATATATACCACCGATCTTTATGATTTTTTCAGACAATAATATATGCTATATACGTAAGCATTCGTTGAAATTTGAAGCCTCTAGCTCTTAAAATAGGGCAGTAATTACGAAAAGTTTCTTATCTGAACAATCGGTTGTGGGGGATATATACGACCGATCTCATCAATTTTTTCAGGCAACAATATGTGAATATACGAAAGTATATGGTGAAGTTTGAAGCTTCAATCTGTTAAATTGAGTAAGATATTACAAAAATCCTCTTTTTCGGAAAAATCGGTTGTATGGAGGATATATGCCATAGTGGTCCGATCCGGCCGGTTCTGAAAAATGTCTAATCGGACACCCAAATACACCCGCTCACCAAATTTTATCAAGATATCTCAAAATTGAGGGACTAGTTTGCATACAAACAGACAGACGGACAGAGGGACATGGCTAAATCAACTCAGCTCTTCATCCTGATTATTTCGGTATACTTAATGGTGGGTCTATCTATTTTCCTTTAAGTATTTACAATTTGGGTTTCGTGACGAAATTAATTACCATTTAATTTTCATGAAAGGTATAAAAATAAAAGTTGATCATAGTCTAATGAATATCGATAATTTTGTTCAAAACTCGAAATTTTTATATATTTTGATTCGTTACATAGCGTTGGCAAATTTCGTTGAAAAAAATTACATAATTCCAGTACAGGTGTGTAAGTATGTTTGCAGAAGCGTATCGAATTATATTCACTACTACCTGACCACTATTAAATATCTTAGCTTATCAGTGCCTGCATTATTTCACCTATGGAAATTGCTTTGGTCTATTTCCCTGTAGCATTCCATATCTGCAAACAAAATTGGGGCTCCTTGGGCGTTGTTTATTTCTGGTTTATAGATCTGCAAGCCGATCGCTATACTCGTCCCCACATATAATGATTTTCGCCCTGGATTTTATTAGAAGGCAGGCTCTGCTTAGACAATAATAAGTTTATTTGAGAGGATGCATTTTGGATTCCACCAGATCATCTTAAATGGCAACCTTTTTACGATACCCAAGTTTCCTATAGATAAGCTGATGGAATTTGATTTCAAAAGGGTTGATCTCTTTCCATTTTTTTGTATGATACAGCTGATGTATGTATCGTCTTATGAAAACAGTCTATCATGGATCCGGTAATTATTCTCTAATATAATATTGCAGAAATGTATAGACCTCTTGATTATTCCGCACCTTCTCTTGTAGTTCGAGTCGCTGAACTGTCGAGCAAATTACTCAAATATTCAGTAATGCAAAAATGTTCTTTATTAGCACTACTTTGGAAGTAGTACTCGCACTTCACAACAATATTACTCGCGTACTTCACTGATAACATGTAAGAATCAAACTGCTTGATTGTTCCTTAGATTGCGCAGCTTTTCAACTCCACTTGCCCCATTCGCTTTTTTCTCCGAGGCTCTAGACTTTTCACGAATAGTCTTCTCGAATAGCTCTTAGTTATGTATCTTTTTCTGTATCTGATATTCACGTTTGCTTTCTAGTTAAATGCATGCGTATGTGTGAGCAATTACTTCTGCTCTTAGGTGATGATTACATAATGTGTGACTGTTTCTCCTTCTTCTTCGCTGTTTACATGTATATTAGGCTCCTTGCTTTGATGTTCACATGAATGTGTGATGGCTTGCCTTTGCGTTTGTTGTGCATTTATTTACTAGCAGCATAGTGATGTATCGAAAGTGCTAATATTCACCACAATATGCTCAGGATTTACAAATTACTTGATGTTTGCTCTGAATATGTAGTAAAGCTATCTTGAGATACATAAGAGTTGTAACCAAGCTCATCAAACAAATTTACGAAGGACTGCGCTAAATCGAAAAAAGCGTAAAATTTAAAAAAATCGAACACTACCTAGTGGTCAAAATAAAACAAGTAAGGACAGGACTCTCTACGGCTGCGGCGAAGACCTCATACCTTTCATGAATGGAGCTGAACAATTATCTGATGAAATTCGAAAAACTCATAAAATCTATATATGATATATGTTATATATTTAATGGATCTTGGTGATTTTTGAAAACAATAACGTATAAGCTTATGGTAAATTTTAAGCTTCTGGCTGTTAAAATCATGAAGAAATAGCGAAAAACCTCTTATCTGAATAATCAATTGTTTGGGATACATATTATATATACAACCGATCTTGGCAATTTTTGCAGTTAACAGTGAATAACTTCTATGCAAACACTCTGTGAAATTTCCTGTTTCTAGATGTTAAAAAAGGGAAGAAAGGACGAAATCCCTCTTATCTGAAAATCGGATGTATGGGAGATACACATGTATTTATATGCAATAGTGGTCCGATCCGGTCGGTTCCGACAGATGATTAACCGAACCCCAAAATATTTCACTCATCGAATTTCATCAAAATATATCAAAAAAGGAGGGACTGGTTTGCGATAAAACAGACATACAGACAGAAGAACATGGATAAATGAACTCAGTTCGTCATTTTGATTTTATCGGTATGCCTATTGGTGGGGTCTCTTTTTTCATCTCTTTTAAGAATTTACAATTTTCGAGAATCGGACCAACTTAATATACGATTTCATTTTAATTTCATTTTCATGAAAGACATAAATATAAGTAGGACCTATATTTAATTAACCAGATATGCTCATATTGCTTTATACAATTGTTTTTGTTATTGATATTAGTGAAAAATTACAAAGTTTACAAACGGCGATGTTTACTAGGACATGTTTTTGAATTTCACTTCTTCATCAGCTAGCTTCTCGGGAGCTGAGTATTGAACTCGAAATCTCCAACATTCATACTTCATACTAGTGTAGAGGCAGATGTCTTTATCCACTCAGCCAAATAAATGCCCGCTGCTCGCTTTGCAATTGGTCTTTAAGTGTTGCTATTCCTTTATTCACAATTTAGGGTTTTGTAATCCTAATTGTGTGGAATAATTATAGGCGCGCTCCAAGAACTCAGTAACATTGGGTTTGTAGAGTTTTATAAGCAGTGTAAACTATTATATCAATATTATTATCTGTATTTAATTCGCGAGACAGACCACTAATAAGAAAAAAATTTCAGCAATATTGGCTTCATTATCAAAACGGGTCTCCTAGAGCATATAGATTATAGTATTGCAATACTTCTAGTGCTGGGCTGGACTGCGTACATTTGTATATATGCTGGCTTTTTTTCCATTTTTATTGTTACCCAGCGAGAAAAAAGAATCTATCTCTTGAAAAAAATACACTCGGAGTGTTGTCCAAACAAATGCTGAGGGCGAGCCGGTATAGAAAAAGTTCTTTTAATTGAAAAAAACCTTTTTCTAAATTTGGGCTTAAACCCAAAACCTTTTGTGTGGAAGGCGGGGCATAGCGGCGACCGAAGACGGAACCGAAACTGCAGAGACATATGGAGTTTTAATCGAATTTGAATTATACCCGAAACCTTAAGCCTAACCTAAATAAATTTAAAGCTTACCGAAAAGCGAACCCAAAACTTGAACTGAGACCTCGAGTCTGAAACTCAGCCCGATGCGAATTCGAAACTTGGATCCAAACCTCAACTAAACTTAAAACTATTTCGAAACCACAATTGTAACCTTAATTGAACAAAAACTGAGCCAGTAAGTGGAACAGCGACCGAAGGTGAAACCAGAGCCCCAACTGAATCCGCAAATGAAGTTTGAATCGAAACTGGAACCGAAGCACACACGAAACTTTGGTTCTAACCTCAACTAACTAGAAACTAAACCAACCAAGCCGCGAGTCGATTGCAATTGCAGCCTTTATGAACGGAAACTGGACCAGTATGTGAATTTTCGACCGGAGGAGGAATCGAAGTTTGAAGTAAAACTCTGAAACCGCAAATGGAGATGAATCTGGAACTGAGGTCCGAAGAAAACCGGAAAATTTGATCCTAATCGTAAATAAACCAACTAAAGCCTGTGAATTGAATAAGAGAACTCAATCCTAGCTCGATTCAAAACCATAACCATAGCCGTGCTCGACACCACGCCGGCCGCCCCAGCGGGTTAAGGGGTCAGAATATACCCGCGGTAGGTATGCCTATCGTAAGAGGCGACTAAAATAACAGATTCAAGGGGCTGTGTAGCGCAACCCTTAGGTTGCCAGCGCAATATATAGCTTCTCCAAACCCAATTGTCAACCTCACCTATCCGCGGCGAATCCTGTTTCACTAACAGACGAGGCTCTGGCAACCCCAAGCTTCTCATAGAACCTGGGGGTGGGGAGGGAGGGGATGGCCTGAAGGTTTAATGTGGCCACATAAATCGTTCCCGAGATGGTCGGGCTAGCACCTTAATGGTGCTGTGGTACCGGAGCGTACCAGATCTGTATCCGGCAAAGGACCATCACATCGATATCACTCCCCAAAGCCTTCGGGGAGTAACCTTATCGCTACAACAACAACAACAACAACACCACGCCGGCCGCTATACAGGCAGTATATATGTTTATGTGTTGCCTTCTCCATTTGAGTTATTAAATAACAATTATAATAAATCCGTCTACTAAATAAAAGTAAATTAATACGCTCCAAAAATCTAAAAATGTATATGAGGACACACCAATCAAGTTTTTGAGACAACTAAATATGAAAAAGGCACATTCCTATGCATACGATTGAATTTCGAAAATAATTTTCCATTCCTGATTGAAGATTGCTGCTTGTTAATGGATGTGGTATTAATGCGTTGGCAGCACCACCAAAGCCAGGATGATCGTAATGACGGCGGGTAAGTCGAATGCCAGCAATGATGGTATTTTGAAAAGAGCTTAGGCCCGCAATGTGATAAAAAGCAATATGAATCTAAATGTACCAGGAAATGCATGTAATTATGCATACAATATATGTATGTTTTATAAGGTATCTACGTATGTACGTATGTAATATATAACAACTAGCGGTTAAATATGTAAAAATGGAAGAGTTCAATTTCACACAACGATCGCCTAAATGATTTAGAATCATATTCCACGTACCACTAACCCAATAGTCAAAATAGTAACGTAAAATTCAAGTAATTGTATACTAGTACAATATAAACTAGTTGCAGATTACCCAGTGTATAAATTAATAAATTGTTTTTAGCAAAAGTTGATGCAAATAAAACTTTTATTACAGCTTACAGTTTTTTTTTAATATACCCAACAAGAGTTCTCATATTTCGCACAACTAGATCAAAAGGGAGCTAACTAAAAAATGTGAAATTTCAAAGTTATGATGCCACTGGACCTCTCAATTTATTACGTACCGAACTGTTTACTCAATTTATTAATACCTCAACTGATCAGCGAGAGAAGGAAATAAAAATGGCATTGTCGTTTATGGGTGGGGCTGTCAGTTTTTCGTGTTTCTTGAACATTGCGGTTTTTTTCGTGATCGCTGTTTTGATCTAGTGTGCGATACATACAAATATGTATACTAGCAGACCCACCAGACGTTGTTCTGCTCTAACTTTGGTCTATCTGCATAACTTCAACTAAGTAACTAAGAAGTTACCTCTTACTTTCCCTTCCCCTCTCTCCCCCTTTTCCTTATTCTTTTATTCACTCTTCCATCTGCCTTTTGTAGCGCTCATGTCAAATATACCCTACAGGGCTATTCGAGTATAGAATTTTCTTCTACATAAGGTGATATGGCTACAATAGAAGAAGTATTGTAGGCGTTACATTAAATACCTACATACTTTTTGCATAAACCATAGCGGGATAATCAGGCGATTTTTGGAGAACAAAGAAAAAAAAATGTTCTTAAAGTACCCGTAGCGCTACATTTTGCAGTCGGTCACTTTAGTTCGGCTTAAAATACTATAGTTTTTTCGTCGGGATTTGATTTAAGGTATTTAATTCTATATTACATAATTAAATTTTACTTAATTCGTCAATAGTTAAGTCATCAGAAGTTAGTTCGTAAACTGTAATTTGTTAATAATTATTTGATACCTACTTAATTCGTGAATATTAAATACGAAAAGGCACAGTCATAAATACCTAGTTCACCACTTACTTAATTCGTTAAAACCCAATTGGCGCATACTTAACTCGCAATTACCAAATTAATTCATATTTATTCCGTATATATACCGAAATAGCGCATTCATATTGTGAAAATGCTTAATTCACTAATTCGTAATCTATTTAAATTATGGCTAATTCGCGCGTACCTAATTCGCGAATTCTTGTTTCGCTAATACTTAATTGGTTTTCATATAACTAAGTACAATTTAATTCGCTCGTGCTTAACTCGAAATACTTAATTCGATCCTCCTTATTTCGGTATAACATAATTCGTCAATATCTAGTTCATACTTACTTCATTCAAGAATACTTAATTCAGATATACCTAATTTATACAGACCAGATTTAGAAATACCTAATTTAAGAATACTTAATTCATGTATACCCAATTCAGGAATAACTAATTCAGAAATACCTAATTGAGACCTACCTAATTAAGGAAACCCCAATTTATGAATACCTAATTCGTTAATACCTAATTTATGCATACTTAATTCAGGAATACCTAATGCATACATACGTAAATTCTTCGATACCTACTTTGTCTCTGCTTAAGTAGCGTAATGCTACAGTCACCTATGCCGAATACTTTTTCAAATTTTTCCATGCCTACTATTTGTTTACCAATTATGGTACCAATAAGCAGGAAAAATAACAGTAAGTACCGCAAGTCCTAGTTCAGCATTAGTTGAAGGTGAGTGAGATTTTTTTTTGAAAGCTTAGCGGGAGTTGACTGCAAGCTGAAGAAGTCAGTTAATGACGGGCATCTGAACTAAAAACTAGTGAAACAACATTTAAAAATGAAAAGACAAAAGTTCTAAGTCCCTTTAAGTTGGGCAAATAAGACCTTATAGTGAAAAGTTAATTAAATCACTATAAGACATTTTCTTCTGCCACTGAGCTTATACAAAACTTCTTTAGATGCCGGAACCATGGCGTAATTCTAAAAGATAGAATTGAAAAGTTGTGCGTTTAGCGTTTAAAGGAAATAAGAAATAACCCTCCTTTAAATTAGTGAAAAGAGCGAATATGTTTCTGGTGTAGCTGTTTCTGTTCCTGGGCTCCTGTTCAAGGCTAAGTCATACACGAAACCCGTAGTGCCAAAGTTTTCGTTTTTGTCAAAATAACAAAATTTCTAAGTTGATGTCGTTCAGTGTACCATAATAATATTTAGATCCAATGCGAATGGAAAAATAAAGCTCTAGTTTAAAATGTTATATATTTGAACATTTCATTAAAGAGGGTATAACCCCATTAAATAATTAAAGAAAACAAAGATAAACGTATATAATTAATACTAAGATTTATATAGTAGAAAAAAAAAGTTTAAGTTAAATTGCAAAATGTATAATTAAAACTACCAATATTGAAATTTTTGGCGTTTAAGCATAGTGCATAATGTGAAATATTCGCAATATTTTTTTCTGGTTACATAGTTCTGAGCGCTTTATCGCGTAGGTGCGTCCATATCAGTGTGCGTGTGCTGGCTAAATCAGTCAATTTCATAGTAAGCAAACCAATTCAAACGTAATGGATCAACCGAAGTTATGTAAGTAAAATTTATCAATCCTAATATCCATGATATATATTTCGATCGAAGTTACTAATTTTATGAAGAATTTTGTTGATTGTGGATCGATCTACATTCAGGCGATATATAAATTCATTTCTGGTTCGCTTAGTAAAACTCTTCGTTCAAATTGAGGAATCAAAGTAAATCTACACGTTAATGAGTTTGGGTTGAGGAAGATGTAGAATTTTTACTTTTATTCTGTGCTAAGAGGAATTTCTTAAAGAAAAAAAGGAGAACAGTAGAAAAATTGCGAATATTGATGACTAGGCTAATTTTGGTTGTTATATATGAAGATTAACAACTAAGAAATAAATTCCCATCAGATCTTTGCTAGTACATATAACAAGAAGAATTTTTTTTTGGACTTAAATATTATACACTGAGTTCATAATTTCTTAAAATAAAATGTGAAACTTGAATTTTGAAATGAACGACTAAACTTTTCTTGGTCGATGACGAAATCTAGGTATATTATAAGCTGAAATGACGTAAGTAAAAATAGGGTTAACCTAACGAATATCTCTCCCAGGTTAACAGCTTGGGTGGGTATAGACAGGGGAGATTTTTCCACCTTTTTTTTCTCCCCTCGGCATTTGCCTTCGCAAACTACTCCATGTACCCAGATTTTCGAGACAGTTAATCGCAGGCTGTTTTTGTTATAGATTTTGTTTGTTTGGCTGCAGTTTGCATTTCGCTGGTTTCGTTTTGGTTTTGATTTTTTTTGGTTTTCGGCATACAATTTAAATCTTTTTGTACGATTTCGCTGCGCAAGGATGAAGCAAACCCACTCCCATTTTCCCTGAGCTAAGCTGAAGCAGAGCTAGGTGTGCCACCCCGCTTCGATCCGAACGCACCTTCGTAGGTTTCCCTAGTTTAAGCAGCAGTGTGAGGAGAATTTCGTTACAGAAAAGAACTGGCGCCCAACGTGGGGCCGGAAGATCTAGAAGCCCCTCAAGATTGGAACAGAATACCTCCGAAGCCCGATCAACGAGAAAGGCTCGAGAAATTTCTAGGCTCAATTAATATAGAATGTAGTAAGCGGAGGCTTACAAGCGTGTTATATTGACTCGCTAAGATTATCGCTCATCGAAGACTAAATTTCTTTGAATTTAAATTTTGCTGTTGCGTTAACAGTTGGGAGGTTTAAAAGATGCAGGATTTGCTGAGTTTCTGGATTATTTCGGAATCTGACCGCTAATTTTTCAATCTCTTATCACTGTTACTGCATCACTCGTACTTCGCTTTATTGTTTACTTGGAACAGTTAAGAAAGCTTGGATTCATAGCATATTGAGTTGCCTTGATTGCTAGCCACTAAATTATCTGCTTTTGGAAGCGATTAAAGCATTGGGATAATTTATAATTTTACCTTTTTTTCATACATATTTTTTTTTGAATTGCCCGAAGTGGAGTTTTTGCTTTTGGTTTATATTACAAGCATACCCTGGGCGCTATAGTCGAGAAATTACATTTTCAGATTAAATACTTTAGGAACTTTTTCTTCAGAAGTTTACCGGAGAAATACTAAGGAATTTCATTTCATTTCATAGTAGTAGTACAAACATGCTAGCATTTTTTTTGGAGTAAAGCTGTAAACTCAATGTCTAGCCGTCGCGTTTTTCATTGTGATTACAGCATAACGCGTTTGCAATTGTCGAAAAATTAAATAATACTTTCAGCTATTCATATACCCTACAGAGTAGTCGACCTTTTTAATAAATAACAATTGATTAAAGTTTTTTTTTGTTATTGCACGTATAAATTTATATTTGCAGATAAATACCGAATATATGTATATTACTATTTTTTTGTGATCATATAAGTCAGAGGTTGGAGAAGCTCTGTAATTTGCTAGTGCCGATAGAATTTTCATTTTCTTTTTTTTGCAATGCCCGTGACTCATAGTCCAGAGCGAGATGCCTCTAGAATAGAAGCAGAAAATGTGAATAAATTAATTTGCGTGATTTGTAGCGAGGCTCTTCGAGCTGACGCTGATCGAGTTGAAACGGAATGTAAGCATCATTTCCATTCAACTTGTATTCGTACATGGCTAGAGAATAACTCCACATGTCCTGTATGTAGAGCCACATGCGAATGTTCTGATTCGAACGTAGCATCTGGAAATGTCGTTAATATACTTGAACAGACTAATCCCCAAACAGGCGCTATTCCGCGGAATAGGCCAAATACTCGGTGGCATGTACAAAGCCAACAACGGTTGACGACGTCTTCTGGTGTTCCAGCTCAGGCCAGCCCGAGGAGACAACGAAATTCCAATACTAACTCTAACAATATATCTGAGAATAGAGTTCAACAGATTATACGCGAGTCCATGAATGATTTTCGTGGTTAAATCATGGCATCCATTACCAATGAAGTTCAAAATTTATTTCAAAATTTAAATATTAATAGGAACGTAGATAGAATCCCATCACCTACCAATGAACGTCGTGAGGAGCCACCAGTATGGCCACGCGATATTCCGTAGGAGGAACGCCCTATAAATAGACCTTCTAACCCTAGCCGAGGATAATCGTTGGGAACATTACGGGTTTCTTTGGCTAATGAAAAACTATCGAATCTGATAAGAAATTGGCAGATTAGGTTCAGTGGCGCCAACGATGCCATATCCATCGACCAATTTATCTATCGGATAAATACCCTTACATCTCTTCACTTGAATGGAAATTTTATCCTGTTTTGTCAGCATGTGCATTCCTTATTCGAGGGAAAAGCTCTGCAATGGTTTTGGCGGTATCGTCAAAACTGCGAGAATCTCGATTGGCTTGAGTTATATGAGGCGATGCGACGCCAATTTAAAGATTTCTCTACCGACTCGGAAATTAAAGACGACATTAGGAAAAGGAAACAGAAGCCGAATGAGCTATTTGATGACTTTTTAGATAACATTATGAGCATGTGTGACAGATTAAGATATCCTATTAACGACTCCGATTTAGTGGAGACACTTATGCGAAATATAAAGCCTGACCTCCGACACGAGTTGCTACATTTGGACATACGCGATATCGTTACTTTGAGAAAAGAGGCTCGAAGGCATGAAAAATTCTTTCGTGACCTTAACAATACAGTACCGCGGCAAACACCAGTGCGTCGGCAGATATGCGAACTTTCCCATCACCCCAAAAGTGATAATAACGGCGGAGAAGATCACATTGATGACGCTAGGATGGATGTTGCAGCAATAGATTTGAGTCAAAGCAAATGCTGGAACTGTGAAGAAGTAGGTCATCGATATCACGATTGTCTGAAGACACGGCGAATATTTGTTATGGCTGTGGTGCCGCGGACACATACAAACCATCTTGTGCAAAATGCACGTCGGAAAACGCAAGGAGGGATGTTCGTCAAACAACCGGCGGACGTCCAACCCATCGACCTCGGAACTAAATTCCAGCTCAGTTAATGATGATTTCATTAGAGCCAAAATCCTACCGAAGGTTTCTTCGAAGGTACCAGACATGACATATACATATTTATCGTTAAATAAACCTTTAGATTCCGTTAACCCAGTTGCGTGCAGTTCACGCAGTATATACGTTTGGCGGAATATAAGAGGGCGAGGGCTCGAATATTTTCAGAATTGTCGCACGCACTTCCAAAGTCAAGATCGAGTAAGCGTATGCATGACTTTTGGCAGCGCAAAAAGGACATGCGTAAGCATGTTATATCGTCAATTGTGGCTAATGGGTCGGATATTAGACCCTACGCTAACTTATCACTTTTTGGAACAAGCTATTTGGCATTGCTGGATAGCGGAGCCAATAAAATTTGTATAGGGTCGCATTTAGCTAAAGAGATTTTAGATAATCCGGACATGATATATAGGAAATTCTCTGGACTAGTTAGAGCTGCCGATGGGAAAAAGCAAAATGTAGCAGGGTAGCATAATTTTGAATTTTTGATTGTACCCACTGTAGCAATTAATATTATCTGCGGCATGGATTTCTGGCAGACATTTGGTTTAAAAGTATTGGTAGAAGCGAGTTTATGCCAGTTTTCTGCAGAAGAAGAAGAAGAAGAAACGGAAGTAGTACAGCTTTCCTCGATGCAGAGACGTCAGTTAGCAATAGCGATAGCCGCCTTCCCTTCGTTTGAGAAAGAAGGTCTAGGCACCACAAACCTGATTGAACATTCCATAGACACGGGAATATCTACCCCAGTGAAACAGAGGTATTACCGCATTTCACCAGTTATGGAGAAAATTCTCTGCAAAGAAATAGACCGCATGTTACAATTAGGCGTTATAGAGGAAGCTGAAGGATCGCCATGGTCTTCACCAGGACTATTAATGTGAAGCCAGGGAAAGCCAGATTCGGTTTAGACTCCCGTAAACTAAATGAGTTAACGGTTAAAGATGCATATCCGATACCTAATATCGACGGACTTTTATCGAGGTTGCCTCCCGTACGAATCATCTTGAAGATTGACCTTAAGGATGCTTTTTGGCAAATTCGTTTGTCGCCAGAATCTAAGCCAAAAACTGCTTTCACTGTAACCCAATCGACCGTTGTATCAGTTCCCGCGTATGCCCTTTGGCCTATGCAACGCGCCGCAGACAATGTGCCGATTGATGGACAAAGTGATTCCATACCACCTTAAAATGCACGTTTTTGTGTATCTGGATGACCCGCTGGTCGTTTCGCAATCTTTCGAAGAACACGTTACTCATTTATTGGAAGTAGCCACCCAAATAAAGAAAGCAGGGCTAACAATAAACGTTAGTAAAAGTAGTTTTGGGTTACGTAAAGTGAAATATTTGGGTTTTGTTGTAGGTAATGGTTCGCTCTCAATCGATCCGGATAAGGTTGAAGCTATCACCAATTATCCCGTGCCCAAAAATGTACGCCACATCCGCCAGTTTCTAGGAATGACGGGGTGGTATCGGCGCTTTATTTCCGACTATGCAAGTCTGACATTTCCGCTTACCGAATTGATGACGAAGAAAAAAACGTTCAGATGGAGTACGGAGGCTCAAAGTTCATTTGACGCGGTCAAGGAGAAGTTTACTACAGCTCCATTTTTATTGCATCCCGATTACGCGAAGCCATTCATAGTCCAATGCGACGCAAGCCAGTGCGGTGTTGGTGGTCTCTTGGCTCAATGTGATGAGAATGGAGATGAAAGGCCTATTGCCTTTATTTCCCATAAACTGAATAAAGCCCAAAGAAACTATACCGTCACCGAATTGGAGTGTCTCGCGGTCGTATTAGCCATAAAAAAGTTTAGAGCTTACATTGAAGGTCATGAATTTAAAGTGGTAACAGACCACGCCAGTCTGAAATGGCTAATGCGGCAGAAAGACTTGAGTGGGCGATTAGCAAGATGGGCTCTGAAACTACAGGGTTTCAACTTTTCGATAGAACACAGAAAAGGGAGCGAAAATAAGGTAGCTGATGCACTATCGCTAATAAACGAAGTTGACTCGATAAACATGGAAGCGTTAGATTTGGAAGTATTGCCAGAAATAGATCTGGATTCAGAATTTTTCGAGGCTAGCGATTATAAGCAGTTACGAGATAAATTTTTACAGGCAGAATTACCAGACTATCGAGTAGTAGACAAATTTATCTACCATCGAACGTCGTTTGAAACTGAAGGCAGCTTACAACCCGACCCGTGGAAACTTTTACTACCTGAGGGACTTAGAAAGGATGTGATGTATAGTGCTCATAACACTCCCTCGGCAGCACATGGTGGAATAACCAAAACTCTAGAGCGTATAAGAAGAAATTTGTTTTGGCCCGGGAATGGTTGTAGATGTGCGGAAATATGTTCTATCTTGTGAGTTATGCAAAACATCGAAAACGCCGTAGTAAGTAGCGAACGGCCATTCGAGCGTTTGTATGTCGATCTCATAGGACCCTTTCCTAGATCCAAAAAAGGTAATATTGGTATCCTCATAGTGTTAGACCATTTTTCGAAGTTTACCTTTTTGAAGCCGCTTAAAAAGTTTACATCGAACCTAATAATACAGTTTCTAAAGGAAAGTATATTTGATTGCTTTGGTGTGCCTGAAACTATAGTTTCGGATAATGGCAGTCAGTTTGTGAGCAAAGATTTTACATCATTTCTGACTAAGTATGGAGTTACCGACGTAAAAACAGCAGTTTATTCCCCACAAGCAAATGCTTCGGAGCGAGTAAACCGGCCGATAATAGAGGCGTTGCGATCAATCCTTCCAAAGGATCAGCGGGAATGGGATAGTTATATTAGTAGTATAAATAGCTCACTTCGGAATAGCTTGCATCATACTACAGGGAAATCACCCTATTTTATAGTTTTTGGACAGAATATGATGACTAATGGACACGATTACAAAGTGTTAAGGAACCTTGAAATTTTTAATGAAGCTACTGCGAAAATAGAACGCGAAGACGAATTCGCTAGGGAAGATATTGCGAGAAGAATACAGTCTGCCTATGACAAAAATGCTCGTTCCTATAATCTTAGAACCCGATTGCGTGATTTCAAACCGGGGCAGTTAGTGGTAAGGAGAAATTTCGCACAAAGTAACTTGGTGCAGTTCTGCAATTCCAAACTAGCACCCAAAGGAGTCAAAGCAAAGGTCATCAAAAGGGTAGGAAATTCATATTACATGCTGGAAGATGTAGATGGCAAAGGCAAGGGAACTTACCATGCCAAGGATATTTGGTAGCCGAATATCAGTCTTATATTATCGAAGATATTGAATTGCGGATAGTATTTATTTTTGATAGTTGCAGTTGCTAACTTCCGCGTTTGCATCGTGTAGCATCTGTCCGGTTGGGGGGGAATTTGTAGCGCTCATGTCAAATATACCATACAGGGCTATTCGAGTATCGAATTTTCTTCTACATAAGGTGATATGGCTACAATAGAAGAAGTATTGTAGGCGTTACATTAAATACCTACATACTTTTTGCCTAAACCATAGCGGGATAATCAGGCGATTTTTGGAGAACAAAGAACAAATGTTCTTAAAGTACCCGTGGCGCTACATTTTGCAGTCGGTCACTTTAGTTCGGCTTAAAATACTATAGTTAATCTACACGTTAATGAGTTTGGGTTGAGGAAGATGTAGAATTTTTATACTCAGTTGAGCAGAGCTCACAGAGTATATTAAGTCTGATTGGATAACGGTTGGTTGTACATATATAAAGGAATCGAGATAGATATAGACTTCCATATATCAAAATAATCAGGATCGAAAAAAAATTTGATTGAGCCATGTCCGTCCGTCCGTCCGTCCGTTAACACGATAACTTGAGTAAATTTTGAGGAATCTTGATGAAATTCGGTATGCAGGTTCCTGAGCACTCATTTCAGATCGCTATTTAAAATGAACGATATCGGACTATAACCACGCCCACTTTTTCGATATCGAAAAATTCGAAAAACAGAAAAAGTGCGATAATTCATTACAAAAGACAGATAAAGCGACGAAACTTGGTAGATGAGTTGCACTTATGACGCAGAATAGAAAATTAGTAAAATTTTGGACAATGGGCGTGGCACCGCCCACTTTTAAAAGAAGGTAATTTAAAACTTTTGCAAGCTGTCATTTGGCAGTCGTTGAAGATATAATGATGAAATTTGGCAGGAACGTTACTCTTATTACTATATGCACGCTTAATAAAAATTAGCAAAATTGGAGAAGGACCACGCCCACTTTAAAAAAAAATTTTTTTTTAAGTAAAATTTTAACAAAAAATTTAATATCTTTACAGTATATAAGTAAATTATGTCAACATTCAACTCAAGTAATGATGTGGTGCAACAAAATACAAAAAATAAAAGAAAATTTCAAAATGGGCGTGGCTCCGCCCTTTTTCATTTAATTTGTCTAGGATACTTTTAACGCCATAAGTCGAACAAAAATTAACCAATCCTTTTGAAATTTGGTAGGGGCATAGATTTTATGACGCTAACTGTTTTCTGTGAAAATGGGCGGAATCGATTGATGCCACGCCCAGTTTTTATACACAGCCGTCCGTCTGTCCTTCCGCATGGCCGTTAACACGATAACTTGAGCAAAAATCGACATATCTTTAATGAACTTAGTTCACGTGCTTACTTGAACTCACTTTATCTTGGTATGAAAAATGAACGAAATCCGACTATGACCACGCCCACTTTTTCGATATCGAAAATTACGAAAAATGAAAAAAAAATGCCATAATTCTATACCAAATACGAAAAAAGGGATGAAACATGGTAAGGTAATTGGATTGTTTTATTGACGCGTAATATAACTCTAGAAAAAACCTTATAAAATGGTTGTGACACCTATCATATTATGTAGAAGAAAATGAAAAATTTCTGCAGGGCGAAATAAAAAACCCTTAAAATCTTGGCAGGTATTACATATATAAATAAATTAGCGGTATCCAACAGATAATGTTCTGGGTCACCCTGGTCCACATTTTGGTCGATATCTGGAAAACGCCTTCATATATACAACTACCACCACTCCCTTTTAAAACTCTCATTAATGCCTTTAATTTGATACCCATATCGTACAAACGCATTCTAGAGTCAACCCTGATCCACCTTTATGGCTATATCCCTAAATGGCGTCCACCTATAGAACTATGGCCCACTCCCTCATAAAATACTCTTTAATGCCTTTCATTTGATACGCATGTCATACAAACACATTCCAGGGTTTCCCTCGGTTCATTTTCCTACATGGTTATTTTCCCTTATGTTGTCACCATAGCTCTCAACTGAGTATGTAATGTTCGGTTACACCCGAACTTAACCTTCCTTACTTGTTACTTTTATTCTGTGCTAAGAGGAATTTCTTAAAGAAAAAAAAGGAGAACAGTAGAAAAATGCGAATATTGATGACTGGGCTAATTTTGGTTGCTATATATGAAGATTAACAACTAGGAAATAAATTCCCATCAGATCTTTGCTAGTATTAAAAAAAATAAAATGTGAAACTTGAATTTTGAAATGAACGACTAAACTTTTGTTGGTCGATGACGAAATGTAGGTATATTATAAGCTGAAATGACGTAAGTAAAAATAGGGTTAACCTAACGAATATCTCTCCCAGGTTAACAGGTTGGGTGGGTATAGACAGGGGAGATTTTTCGACCTTTTTTTTCTTCCCTCGGCATTTACCTTCGCAAACTACTCCATGTACCCAGATTTTCAAGACAGTTAATCGCAGGCTGTTTTTGTTATAGATTTTTTTTTGTTTGTTTGGCTGCAGTTTGCATTTCGCTGGTTTCGTTTTGGTTTTTATTTTTTTTGGTTTTCGGCATACAATTTAAATCTTTTCGTACGACTTCGCTGCGCAAGGATGAAGCAAACCCACTCCCATTTTCCCTGAGCTAAGCTGAAGCAGAGCTAGGTGTGCCACCCCGCTTCGATCCGAACGCACCTTCGTAGGTTTCCCTAGTCTAAGCAGCAGTATGAGGAGATGTTCGTTACACTTTCTATTTCTCTGATTGTTTTTCTCCCTCTCCTTTTCGCACAGTTTTTTTCCGCTCCATCTCTCTGTCTTTATCTTCGTTTAACTTATCTTCTTCTAAGTTTCTTTTCCTTCCCACTTTTCTCATCTCTAGTTCTTTTTAGTCTTATTCTACTCCTTCCCTATTCTTTATTCCCAGTCCCAGGCCCACTCCCAATTGTTGTTGTTGTAGCAGTGCTTCGCCCCATCCAATAGGTGCGACCGATGACAAATTGTCATCAATATCCTCTAACGGGAGTCCAAGGAAACTTGCAGTTTCAACATGGGTGGACCATAGTGAGACGGGTGTTAGAGGAGTTGATTCAACATTACAATTGAAGAAATGGTGTCATGTGTGGACACGTTGCAAGCAGGACATACATTTTGTGTGTCGAGTTTGATTTTGGATAGGTAAGAGTTTAACCTGTTACAGTACCCAGATCGAAGTTGAGCTAGAGTGACGCTCGTTTTCCTAGGGAGAGTGCGTTCCTCTTCTGCGAGTTCTGGGTTTTCTTAAGAACTGTATTTGCCGGACAATGCCTGATATAGCGGTCCGACGCCTGTTTGTGGATATCATTGCTTGTACTTTTTGTTTCATGCGGCTGTGTTCTCAGGTGACGTATTTCTATTTGCTTACGGAGATGACCCCTTACCCGTGGGAGGTGTAGCCCCGTTAATCAGATGTCTGTTGGTATGCCCAGGTTTCTGGGTTTTCAACAGAAACTGTTATGTTCAGCATTTAATTTTTCTCCCTAATGGGGAGCACTTTCGCTTCATTGCCTAGCCCACTCCCAGTCGGTCCCTGGTCTATTTCCCGGAAAAAATAGTAAATACTAATCTAGGCAAAGGGCAAAAGGGAAGCGGGACACCTTTTCAGGAATAAAAAAACAGAGGCAGATAGTGTACAAAGAGTGCAAGTGAGTGCAAAATATCTCCGACAGAACGAAAAGGAGCTGCCTTTATGCCGCTATGTCTGAATTTTGTTTCCCCGCAATACTTATACCATCGGCTTAGTCAGAGTTGGGAAGGGACCTCTCCGAGCCGTTCGAAACTAAACGAGGTTTCAGACAGGGTGACCCCCTATCATGCGGTTTCTTTAATTTGATGTTGGAGAAAATTATACTAGCTGCAGAACTTAACCATTCTGGAATTATATTCTATAAAATCGTGCAATTACTGGCATATGCTGATGACTTTGATATCATCGGCCTAAACACCCGCGCCATAAGTTCTGCTTAATTTAAACTGGAAAAAGAAGTGTAAGGTTGGGTTTTTTGATGAATGAGGACAAAACGAAGCACCTGCTGTCATCGAGCAAAGAGTCAGGGCATATGCGTCTTGGCAACCACTGGTGGCAACCTTATGGGAACTAGCATTAACACAGAAAACAATAACAGCTATGATATCCAATGAAAAATCACTCTTGCCAATAAGTCTTACTTCGGACTAGGTAGGCAACTGAAAAGTAAAATCCCTTCTCGGCGAACGAAAATCATGTCTGATTAGACAGCTATCGTAACCGACCTGCTATGTATATGGAGTAACAGCATGAACAATGACAAAATCAAATGAAGTGGCGCTGGGAGTGTTCGAGAAAAAAGTTTCTCGAAAAATTAACGAACCTCTACGCATTGTCGACGCGAGTACCGAAGAAGATTTAATGATGAGCTGTTCGAGCTTTACGCAGACATCAACATAGTCCAGCGAATTAAAACACAACGTTTACGCTGGCCAGACCATGTTATGGGAATGAAAGGTGACGCTCCGCCTAAGAAAGTATTTTTATCGGAACCCGCCTATGGAAGCGGAGGAAGAGGACGGCCTCCACTTCGCTGAAAAGACCAGGTGGAGAACTATTTAAATTCGCGTGGCTGTGACCAATTGGCGCCAGTTAATCCCAGAAAAGAAGCGACTGGCACATCTTGTTGGACGGCCATGACCGTTTAAACGGTTAAGTGCAATTAAGTAAGTAAGCAATATTTGTAGAGTGAGCAAAGCAATATTGACGGTATTAACCAAGAAGCCAGGTTTTGGAGCAATTGCCGTTTACAGCGTTATTCGTGTTAATCCTTCATATATTCAATGTGTCATTTGAGAATCACATTGATACGAAAATGGTCCACAACCGTCGTCATATGTGATGATAAAATTGATAGCTTGGTGATGTGGAATGAACATTTTTTATTGTGGTGCTAGCAAAGTCACGTTACTAAAACAAAGTGATTATTAATACATATTTGACAAATGTTTGTATGTATATGCCATTATTTTACTGTTAGGCTAATGGTTGATGTACATCTGCTCGTTGAAGTTGTTGAGAGGGATGTCGTCGTATATGTATATGTAGCCGATAAATTGCTTTCGTTTGCCACAATGTGGGAAACTATAAGGCCGCATTACTCACACTGAGAACTTTTACACGAGCTCCTACGTAAATACACATTTACCAGGAAGTAGATGCATAGAAAGTAATACCGATTGGTAACATTAATTCCAATGTCATGTTAGTATGTGTGTATACTTAGGTACATGTGTTTAGATGTGTTTGAAATTGTAATTTTAGCTGTACTGATTGCCTATCTGACTGGCATTTTTGTTTCTATTGTTTTTTGTTGGCATTGAAACTGCTGCTGATGATGGCTTTCGTCATTAATGTCAACAATGATATCAGCGTAATCCAATTGAATGGTTTACACTTCTACGCTCAATTGGGGGAAAATGTGGTCTTCCTCATGCATAAGAATTTAAAATTTATACTTTGTTGAACATTTTGTAAAGAAATTACAAATCGAAAGCTTTAATAAATTCAAAATGCATTACTTACTTACTTACTTACTTAATTGGCGCTTAACCGTCTAAACGGTTATGGCCGTCCAACAAGGCGCGCCAGTCGCTCCTTCGCTCCGCCAACCGGCGCCAATTGGTCACACCAAGGGAGTTTAAATCGTTTTCCACCTGGTCCTTCCAACGGAGTGGGGGCCGCCCTCTACCTCTGCTTCCATAGGCGGGTTCCGATAGAAACACTTTCTTGGCCGGAGCATCATCTTTCATTCGCATAACATGGCCTAGCCAGCGCAGCCGCTGCGTTTTAATTCGCTGGACTATGTTGATGTCTGCGTATAGCTCGTACAGCTCATCATTAAATCTTCTTCGGTACTCGCCATCGCCAACGCGTAGAGGTCCATAAATCTTTCGAAGAACTTTTCTCTCGAACACTCCCAAAGCCGCTTCATCTGCTGTTGTCATGGTCCATGCTTCTGCCCCATATAGCAGGACGGGTACGATAAGTGACTTGTAGAGTATGATTTTCGTTCGCCGAGAGAGGACTTTACTTTTCAATTGCCTACCTAGTCCAAAGTAGCATTTATTGGCAAGATTGATTCTTCGCTGGATTTCAGTGCTGATGTTGTTGCTAGTGTTGATGCTGGTTCCCAAATAAACGAAGTCTTTTACTATTTCGAAATTATGGCTGCCAACAGTAGCGTGGTTGCCAAGGCGCATATGCGCTGACTCTTTGCTCGATGACAGCAGGTACTTCGTTTTGTCCTCATTCACCATCAAACCCATCTTTACCGCTTCTTTTTCCAACTTGGAGTAAGCAGAACTAACAGCGCGGGTGTTTAGGCCGATGATATCAATGTCATCAGCATATGCCAGTAATTGCACGCTTTTACAAAATGCATTACTATCATTCATATTTGTATTACTTATAAAATCCTTTCAGTAGGGAGGGAATATATGTATGTATTTAGATGATACAAGTAAATAGTTATGGCAATTGTCGATCGGAAAAAGCTTAGCAAAAGCTCCAGCGGCTACATAGCTCATGAGTCAGCAATACGCCATAATTGTTTTAAAATATAGATCTGCTTAGGTAAGGTAGAATTGATCGATAAACAAGGACGTTGTCTTATATGTTGAATTTGGTCATATTGTTCCCAGAATTCGTATGACTACCAAACGAAAAAACGGTACTTATGTTATAAAATAGTTCTGCTCTCTTCACAAATACTAGAAGCTTCCTTGGACCAACTGTGCTTGTTGATTCTAGACCTTATGTCTATTCCTAATAGTTGGAGCCTTAATCAGGCAAGCGCAGGAGAGGAAATGAATATATTCACAACCATCTTCAGGCCCTAATTTATACGCCTCTTGTCTCCAACTAGATCTAATTTATATGCATGTGATGCTGAAGAGGAACGAAAATCAAAAGCCTTACGTCTTTTCAGCATAGTAATACAACGTATTTGGTAAGTTAGATGTCGTAGCATTTACACATTATCTATTCTTTATTTTGCAGCCTTTCACATGATTTAATACCTTTCCTGCTTTGTTCCTCCTCATGATAATTGTTTCTAGTGTTTGATTAAAGCAATCTTCAGATGATGTGCTATCTGATTGTTGCCCTAATGGCGACCTTATAAATATATATATTAGCTCAATTGCAACTCAGGTTTTTTTCCTTCTGTAATTCTGTTGCCATCGCCACGACTTCTTAAAAGAAGCCTACTTTGTTATTACTAAAAAACATATAGGGAGTTATACATTTGCAGAACTTTCTTTACCAGTCCTTATATATTAAGCTAAGGCCACACTAAGCTGTACTGCGCAGAACTGCGCCTCACGGCAAAATATTCTTTGCATGTATGATTATGGGACAATTCATATTTAATGTCAGCAGATTTGCGCGAAACGGCACAGCGCGTCAAAATTGATCAATTAGGCAAAAAAGCCGCATAGGAAAGTCTCGCGCAGTGCTTTGAATATCCTATTTTACTAACCACTTACAAATTTAGTAAATTAATTTGGGTTGCGTTTTCTGGCGTCAATAGGGAGAACTAAGGGATATCAACCTTCCCTAACCACTTTCTTCAATTCAGGGGGCTCCCTTTACTTCCCTGCTGCTAATTGTGACATAGAAGTGATCCGTTTTCTTTTCCTTTCCTCTTCTTCCCATAAAAACAAATATATTACAGCTTAAAACTTTATGTTGTCAATTTTGCAAAGAAAAATAAACACAAACTGTTACCGCAATGTGACGCTTGTTTGCCGCTTAAGCCCGCGGCACAATAAAATGTTTCGTATGGTTTGACACAAGCTTTTGCATTCCAGTAACATCGCGAGAATCAACCAAGATGTTGTGATTATAAATATTAAAGAAATTCAGCCTTGGCAATTGAAATTTATTTCGCCTTGTCCATTCATATACAAAATTTCGCGAAGCACTGTTTTAAACATTCTCTCTATACAACAAAAATACTTGCCAACATATTTTGTGCCGTATACATTTGTTATATTGCAGTTTTTAATTGAGAAAAATGTTAGAAAATTTACCAATAGGTGGGAAAAATAATTTCACTTGCAAAGTGCGCCAGCACCCTTAGCCAAAGCAAATGTTAAATTCTTCTTCTTATATTTTACTTGCAAAAAAATTTAGGAGTTGGCTACTTTTCCATATCAGATGGCGCCAGTGTCGCTCATTCTACCGTTCTCCATAAAAATACGTGCAATCTACTCATAATGCATAAGATTGAATAAAACGCATCTATATGAAAAACTTCTTATGTGTCTTTAGTGTGCTTTACCAAAATATGTCGTACTGAAAAGCCCCGCTGACGCTACATGTCGTGTCGGGTAACGTAATGCGCGCGTACCTTTAATGTGAATTCTACTCGCCGTGTCTTCATTCAAATATGTATGTTTCAATTTGTCTTGTCTTTCCTCTTAAATATTGATAATTATTTGTTATTCCGCATTCGCTCCATTTATCATAATCATAACAATGGTGTACTAACTGCCGCTTTTTGACATTTCAAATGATAATCTTGCTTGTCGCCGGCATCAGACTTATTCTATCTATTTATTTGTTAAACGGTATTTAGAAAAACCTTTTTATTTTAATGACAGTAAGCATCTTCTCTTAAATAATACTTAATATTGATGTGTAACTACTTTTCTTATCTTGCTTTTTGATTCCCATTATCATTTTTCTATTCTTATGTATGTATGTACGTAGCTGCTACTTTCGCCTTAGTGCATTTATGCAAATTTTATGCTGAAGTGCTGACTTTTGACGCTTGCCTGAGGCACTTTTCGAGTTCAGCACTCAATCGTTGGCATTCGTCAATAAATTTACTTTGAAAGCAAAACAAAGAACGGGATTGAGTTGGCGCTTATGCGCTATTTGCTGATTTCTGATGTCAATGCTGGTGCTCCTGCTGATAGATGATTATCATTTTCATGAGGTGAAATGATTTATTCATTTGTTTTCAGTGTGACTTTTTCGTTTTAGGGCTTTGAATAATTTTGCACGTTTTGGTTGCAGTTGGAGTAGACATTTTTTAATGTTCAAGGAATGAAGTTACTTTAGATGTCTGTTTTAATAATCGGTGTTGAACTAGATGCTGATTTTATATCGCCTGAGTAAATATCTATTAATTTTTTTTTATATATTATAGCGGCACACGTTGCACGCGTGGAAGACTAACACAGTTCGTTAAGAAAAGCTTAAGTCTAGATTTGCGGGGTGCGGCCTATTTTTTTTGCAAACTTATGAAAAGTTAGCCCTTACAGGTTTATAAGGAAACCAAGGTAGTAACAAACCGTTTAAATGTAAGGCACGATAACCTTCGAAAAGATTTTAGGCCGAATTTGCGTGGTGCTCCTTTTTTAATTTTTCCTACATATGTCGTTTATGGTTTCGTGAATTCTAAACGTGGGGTAAAGAATTTTCCTTCCGCTGTGAAGTGTAATGGTAACATTTCCAACGACAATGAAGATATTGCGAATTTCTTCGCTCAATTTTTCATATCTAATTATTCTGGCGAGATCGCTTTTCCACCTGAGAATCCTTTGTCACCCCTCTCCATAAAGTAGCATTAAGTCGTCCATTGAAAACTATCGTGGCATAGCTAGACTGTCCACTATGCGCAAGTTGTTCGAAGCAATCGTTACAAATCACCTAAAATTTTCGATTTCAATATTAATTGCAAGTTCTCAGCATGGGTTTTGTAACGGCAAATAAACCATAACTAATTTACTTGAGCTCACAACTCACATTTCGAACGGATTCAGTGAAAATATTTAAATAAATAAATAAATGTAAGGCGCGATAACCTCCGAAGAGATCTAAGGCCGAGCTTCCCTTCCAATTTGCGCCGTGCTCCTCTTGATTTTCCCTACAAATTGGCCGGACGGGACCTACATGTTTTAAGTCGACTCCGAACGGCATCTGCAAGGCAGATGAGTTTACACTGAGAGTTTTCATGGCAGATATACACCCGGAGCGCTTGCCAAACACTGCCGAAGAGCGACCCCCTTATAAAAATTGTCTTCTAATTGAACAACATTATTTCTAAAATTTTGATGTTGCTTTTCCCGGGGTGTTGACCCAGGGCATAGGGTGTGGTAGGCGGAGCACGCTACCATCACACCACGGTGGCCGCCAAAAAGAAATATTTACACCGACGTTATATACACCGATTTTAGTAAAGCATTCTATAAAGTATGCCACTCTTTACTTGTCTAAAAACTCGACACGCTTGGCTTTCAACATAGTCTCACTCGTTGTATTTCCTCCTATTTCTGTGGCAGAACACAAAGAGTATCTTTAAAAATATGTTTTCGAGTGTCATTAGTGTCACCTCTGGTGCTCCTCAGGGCAGCCATCTTGGTGGGATTCTGTTTTTTTCCATTTATAAACGATATATCGGAAACCATAAAATATTCTAAAATCTTGATTTATGCTGATGATGTAAAACTTTTTAAGACTTACGCGTCGATTGAAGAACGTTCTTTATTTCAGACGAATTTAAATTGCTTAGCTACTTGGTGCAATGTGAACAATATGCCGCTTAATCTTCAAAAGTGTAAATTTATGTGTTTTTCGCGTAGGAATTTACAACCAGTTTCCTACACAATTAACAACCAAAACGTTGAAAGAGTTTAACGACTCCTACGTAACGAAAAACCTCTTCACAACATTGGTTAGACCGATATTAGAGTATGGCTCAATAGTATGGAATCCGCGTTCCCAAGTCCATATTGACATGGACTCTTTATTTAACCTTCCACCTTATACTAATTGATTAAGACTTATCAATCTTACAACTCTTGCTAGTTAAATGGAAATGATTGGCATGATATTTATGACAAAACTACTGAATTGATCGATTTCAAGCCCATTTCTTCTGAAGGAAGTGAACTTTAGTGTTCCCTGTCGAACTACGAGACACTACAAACCTCTTCTTTTAAAACAATGTAGAATGAATTTCGAACTTAACGAACCATTCAGGTGTTTGTGCCAAGCTTATAACTCTCACTCAAACACATTTTATATGTCGGACACCCCTTTTTTCTATAAAAAAGACTGTTCTTATCTCTCTTAATCGTTAATGCTGTATATGTTTGTTTCTATTTATTAATTTAGTTTTAACCTCAGCTGATGATATTTCTTCTATAGCTGAGCAACAAGAAATCGCTCTCACTTTTTCATGCTACCATTCTGCTCCACGCTCTGTTTATGTTCAGAGCCGGAGCAGTACAAAAAAAATAAAAATTGGAGTAATATAGCATTTTCAATCACTGACTTAAACTGTATTTCTGATTAGAAATCAATCAATAATTTTATATTTAATACATTTACAGTTAAATTATTTTTAGTGGCATATTTCTTTTTGAAACTATTCGCTACTGAATTCTTATACACTTTTTTCATTAAAAATACCAAAGCTATTATTAAATTTCACACCTCATCTACCCATGTGTCATCATCATCGGTTGTTCTATTGTTTGTTGTTTCATTCTATTTAGAGGCGTTGACAGTGACAATGACATGTGCGCCTTGGCATGTTTTCCGCCGTTGCACTGATGTTACTCATACGCCCCACGGGAAATTAATCTAACGCATACTCATGCATACCTGTATGTAAATAGGTATGTACTTACAGATATCTATAACTGTACAACTAACCGAAAAGCAACACCTGCTACTAGAATATTTGTGAGCGAAGGCCCATTGTTCATAGCGCATTTATTGTAAATGTGTTGTTCATATGGCTCATACCTTAATATGTGTACAAACTCACACACATATGGCGAAATCCATGAAAACTTTGACCCTTGTGCATCCTCGAATTTCTATACAGAAGTGTGTAATCTTGAAATTGTTTTTTAAGCAACTTTTCCTAGAGCTGTCAATGAAAAGTAGAAGAAAACTTGCCCGAATTAAGAAGTTTCGCTTTCAGTTCTTAATAAACGTCCTGATTAGCTGTAGATTTGATGCTTAAAATAAAGCTTGAGCGCACTGAAAGGTTAAAGTTTAGTAGATATAATAAAAAGCTGCAGTAGCGTCAATATAAATTGTGATTGTCAGGCGGTGATTAAGACAATAATCTGACACAGTGCTTCATTGAGAAGTGTTCTGAAAGGCAAAAAAGCATTTGAAAATACTATGTTCCCGCTCAAAAAGGGATAGAAGGTAACGAAAAGCCGAAGAGTTGGCAAAGGAGGGTGCAACACTCGCTGAATAGACGTCCCAATCTATTTGGTAGAAATCAGAAGGAGACGGAGTTGCATGCGATCCATCAAACAAGAAAGGCCTGTAAAAGCGCTGGGCTTGAAAAAATCCCAAGATCATGTCCTAAAGTTTCTCATATCTCTGAAGACAGGATACTTTAGGCTGAATATGGGCTTACTAACTGGACACTGCATTCTAGCGTCACATGCATATAAGTTAGGCCTCTTACGTAACAGCAGGTGTAGGAAATGCCAGCAGCAGGAATAAATGTTTGAGCACGCTCTATGTTCGTGTCGTGCGCTTGCCAGCTTAAAGCACTAGCTCTTAGGTGCGGCAGAGTTGTCAGATCTCGAGGCAGCAACTAAGCTAGTAAGTGCTAGAAAACTTGTACTATTTACCAAGAGGACGGAGTTATACTTAAACATAAGTCTTGGCATCTGCTTGATTGAGGTTCTTCAGTTTGGCCGTCAAACAAATTTTGGTAACACTATGGGCAAGTTCAGTCTATGTGAGGTCTCAATTGACCGGCTAGTTCAACCTAACCTAGGATAACAACTTTCGTTGGGATTTACATATTTTGAAAACGATTAAAAGGTAAGAGGGGGAGGGGGGTTGATTAGTAAGTTCCATTTAGCTACTAATTTGAAACCTCCACATAGTTCAGAATACCGATATAGTATAACATAATGTGTGATAAGTTACGTTTGTTAGAACCCGGATCGAAAAAATTAGAAAATTCATACTCTCACCACCCACGCTACTCCCACTCCCACTTCCAATCCTACTCCCACTTCCACTCCGACTCACACTATCACTCGCACCCCAACTCTACCTACTGCTCCGTCTTCCACTTCAGCTCCCAGGTTCGGTGGACTTCTCCATATGTATATATCCGTTGTGTTTGTAGCCATTGCAATTGTGGCAATAAAGTGGTGACAGTTTATTCGCTGGTGCTTCTAATGAAAATTGATGCTTTTGTTGGAAAATTCATGCACAGATGCGTTGTAGTACAAAACCATTTATGCTCCTTTTATATAGATTTGAGTTTCATTTTAGTTTTCTAGTTAAAAATACGTTTTCCTGCGTATGCATAGATTTTTTGTGAGTATTTCGTAACTGACAAGTTCATTAATTTCTCTTTGGCTTTCATACACTTTTAGAAGCTTAACGGAGGCAAATTTTCAGATTTTGATGGCTGTGATGATAAAGGAGCGTGCGTATGTAGGTTAGTCATAATTTAGCTTAATAGAGAACAAAGACTAGCCCATAAAGAATATTTCTACTTTTATTCAATATATTGGTAACATGCATTTTATTTCAAATCGCTGAAAATTTGGGAGGTATTATTATCCTTAGTTCATTTGTATCACTATTGTCTTACGTTCATGCATTATGTTATCGGCTTAGGGTTCATCTTTTTCTGCAATAAATTGCTGAAGATACCTTTAAAACTCTTTAAATACTTGTGTCCTTATATAAATACCATGCGATCGATAATGGCCTGCAGAAATTAACGGAAGAAGGATAAGCACGAATATATGGCCCCTACTGCGGATCCACCACCGGTGGTATGCAATAGGCGAGTGAAAGGAGAATTCCGCAAAATGGTTATAGGCACCGATGCCAATGCGCACCACAAACGATAGAGGCGACATACTGAAAAGTAGTTTGCAGTGGGCCAACAGGGTAGTGTTCCTTCTTATGTTGGTCCAACATCATCAATGTTTTTAATATGGCATTGAGCTCTGAACGTGATATATCAAAGTATGATTGGAGTGTCTTTGATAGGCCACCCTTCTTAGACGATGCGTATATCAGCATCAGCATCCCTTTAAGGAGAGTAGAGAATGAAAAAATCTTTAGAAACCCTAAGTCAAAGGACTAGACCAAAATTCAGGAACATGTAGCAAAGTTGGGCCAGCCCAAAGAAATACGCGTATGATTGAGTACAACAGAGACATGTTCCATGTCTGTGTGAAATATGTTCCAAAATGTTGATGCAGAGGCAGATCCAGGCAAGAATTAAGGTTGATGGACTTTTACCGGCGCCCGACATATTCGTGCTGATTTCAGACTTTGTATGAAGGCAAGTCTAAACCACACCCTTCGGGAAAAATAAATGTCGAAAATCAATGCAAATTTTGAGGAACCTATGACTAGTACTTTGTTACATTACATTTATACTGCATCAAATGCGTCATTTTGGATGAAAAATTCCAAATGCGACATATTTTCTCATACAAATCCCATTTCTGAAATGACTCGTATGAGCGCATTTCATTGCATTCGTCCTGCAAATTGTTATGATTGTTATATATAAACTTTCCTGGATTATAGCTTGCCAGGTATGGTGTAAACATGAAGTGGAATTGTGCATATATATGTACGATCTTTATTTTACATGCCTACATATTTATATTGTATTCAACATTTTCTTTATTTTTAAGATTCAATACACTTTTATTTTGATTTGAAAGGAAACCCTTAACGTTTTATTTGCTCGATTTTCTTTGAAAAGTAAATGTTATTTGATTCCGGAATTCAAACATACATAAATAATTGACTTTTTTATACTCAGTTGAGCAGAGCTCACAGAGTATATTAAGTTTGATTGGATAACGGTTGGTTGTACATATATAAAGGAATCGAGATAGATATAGACTTCCATATATCAAAATAATCAGGTTCGAAAAAAAATTTGATTGAGCCATGTCCGTCCGTCCGTTAACACGATAACTTGAGTAAATTTTGAGGTATCTTGATGAAATTTGGTATGTAGGTTCCTGAGCACTCATCTCAGATCGCTATTTAAAATGAACGATATCGGACTATAACCACGCCCACTTTTTCGATATCGAAAATTTCGAAAAACCGAAAAAGTGCGATAATTCATTACAAAAGACAGATAAAGCGACGAAACATGGTAGATGAGTTGGAGTGATGACGCAAATACAAAATTAGTAAAATTTTGGACAATGGGCATGGCACCGCCCACTTTTAAAAGAAGGTAATTTAAAATTTTTGCAAGCTATAATTTGGCAGTCGTTGAAGATATCATGATGAAATTTGGCAGGAACGTTACTCCTATAGTAATAATATATGTACGCTTAATAAAAATTAGCAAAATCGGATAAGGACCACACCCACTTTAAAAAAAAATTTTTTTTAAAGTAAAATTTTAACAAAAAATTTAATATCTTTACAGTATATAAGTAAATTATGTCAACATTCAACTCCAGTAATGATATGGTGCAACAAAATACAAAAATAAAAGAAAATTTCAAAATGGGCGGGGCTCCGCCCTTTTTCATTTAATTTGTCTAGGATACTTTTAACGCCATAAGTCGAACAAAAATTAACCAATCCTTTTGAAATTTGGTAGGGGCATAGATTTTATGACGCTAACTGTTTTCTGTGAAAATGGGCGGAATCGATTGATGCCACGCCCAGTTTTTATACACAGCCGTCCGTCTGTCCTTCCGCATGGCCGTTAACACGATAACTTGAGCAAAAATCGACATATCTTTAATGAACTTAGTTCACGTGCTTACTTGAACTCACTTTATCTTGGTATGAAAAATGAACGAAATCCGACTTTGACCACGCCCACTTTTCGATATCGAAAATTACGAAAAATGAAAAAAATGCCATAATTCTATAACAAATACGAAAAAAAGGATGAAACATGATTAGGTAATTGGATTGTTTTATTGACGCGAAATATAACTTTAAAAAAACCTTATAAAATGGTTGTGATACCTACCATATTAAGTAGAAGAAAATGAAAAAGTTCTGCAGGGCGAAATAAAAAACCCTTAAAATCTTGGCAGATATATACATATATAAATAAATTAGCGGTATCCAACAGATGACGTTCCGGGTCACCCTGGTCCACATTTTGGTCGATATCTGGAAAACGCCTTCACATATACAACTACCACCACTCCCTTTTAAAACTCTCAGTAATACCTTTAATTTTATACCCATATCGTACAAACTCATTCTAGAGTCACCCCTGGTCCACCTTTATGTCGATATATCGAAAAGGCGTCCACCTATAGAACTAAGCCCCACGCCCTTTTAAATACTCATTAACACCTTTCATTTGATACCCATATCGTACAAACAT
>JARSSU010006846.1:0-22531 GCA_029619165.1 Eurosta solidaginis | reverse complement strand
GTTCCCTCAAATACGCTAGTGAGGACACAGGTTACGCGAGAATTGGATCAAGTCACTTGCAAACGATCGATAACACTGAGTACTAGCGACTGTATGCAGTGACTCTGACGGAAATACGAAACGAGAGAGGAGTTATACGGAAGTTTCCTGTCCAGATACCAAGAGCTAGCTTCATTGACTTCGATCACTATTGCGAGATTTAGTGGTGGGGAGATGGTGGCAAAAGGCACGAGAAAGCCTACCTAGAAACAATTGCAATTCATACGGCAGTTTCATTATGGGTATATGCTTACAGTGCAAACGTGGTCGTACATATATAAACTGTGGTGGTATAAATTCTTGCCACACGCATTGACTGACTTGGAATTCGCATTGGATTTGATCGCGAACGCCAAACATCCGACAACATACACTGACTGTGAAATACAGCGCTTTATTGTGTATTACCTGTGGATGTCAAGACACATATGTCACGTCTAGATTCGCCTATACCAGCAAACCTGCTAGTGATGCAGGCCACCCTGCGATTACGTGATGGGAACGGCATAAATGATGTTAAAAATATAATGAATCACGACACAAACGAACATCTACACATGGAACGACATTATTGATATTTGTCAACTTGATTCGGCTCCCAACAACTGATACAGGCAGCTAAGTAGCATGCAGCATAGTTTAGTCTGCCGAAATAACATAGGTAAGCCGCCGATATTAAAGAGCATTTCCTCTGGAACGTTATTGTCGTAACTTGACGATACGGCGGCGACATCGAGTGAATTGGCACTCACACAAGGCCAGCAATGAACAGGGTGAGCGCAGTGCAAAAAGATTGGCTTCACATATCCAAACTATTAACTGAACTCACAGGAATTAATCCCAAAATATGTTCAACGCGTGAAGCTTCTCTATCGTGGTACGTGAGCGGATCTGAAATAAAGTCAAGAGCTAAGAGGAAACACTCTGTAGTAACTGCTTTCATTAAGATTGTATTTGTACTGTATGGCACGCATTGACTGATATCGGATCGCCAAGTCTGACTCTCTGGCAGAGTAGTATTGGGATAAGTGTTTGCTAAATAAAAGGTCGGCTGTTATCACGTGAGATACGTGCCATAGCTGCCTTTTGTGCGAACTTGTCGCGCCTGTTCGTAATAACATTGTTAAGATCATTCAGAATAGCAAATGCTCTGAAATTATTCATGTTTATCTAAAGGGGTGCCAATTAAAATAATTTGAGTGAAGATGCTATATACATACGTATGGGTTACTATAAGCGCAACGCATGGACAGCTAATCTGATCATCATTTAATAAAGAATTCTTCTGGTAGCTATGATGCGATTTTCTACGCACACACCCACGCAGAAGTGCCACGTTGTGTAAGGAGGTGGTATACTCTATATTGCGAAGAGAATGCCTGAGACCTATCGTCATGCCTACGAGCTGGTGTCACGTAGCCAATGTTGAAATACTTTTGAGATATGTAATAAGCTCAGGGACCATTACATACACTGATGTCTAACGAGTGCCGGAGCACACTCGAACATACAGTTGGCGAGAGTTATAGCCGCCTGTTGACATCGAAACAAAGGGACACAAAAAACTATACAACACGAATATCTATCCATAAATGTCTATAGGAACCAGTTGGATGCAAGTGCCACATCTTATCCAACAGTATTCTATCTAAATGGCCATATTCCATGTAGGACTTTTGCGCTCATGTGCAGTACGCATAAACGTAGAGTGCTACTAAATGATCATGGAATTTTAGCTAAGGCTGCATTCCGTGCTGACAGCTTGTGACATTCCCGAAGAGAATACATTAGAGATTTATTTTGGAGAAAATGCCAAGATTATAAACGTACTATCGGAGACTGCATGTGGGAGCTATGCAGACGCTAGTCACAGTGCGGCTCACTACGTAATTCAACGGGTATTAAAGACACCTAGTCTAGCGGCGCGATCGGCTGTAGCGAGTACAAGCCACTGACCTCCCAAAGAGGTACGGCGGCAACGTCGCAATGAGCTGAGCGGTATGGTCAAGCGGGTGCAGATCTCAGGGCAGGCAGCGCAACGATGCCACATTAAATTGATGTATAGAGCGCGAGGACAAACATATGGCATTTATGTTTTTGCAACAATGCTGCGTGTGCACGTGCAAAGCAAACGAGTAGTTCTTTTCTGAACGAAAGTAGGTTAACAGTGGAGTTATGTATCAAACCTCAACAGTTTATTAGATTGGCTAGAGACTAGGACATAGGACAATGAAGGAGCATATCGGCGCAAACACCTGGGACCCAGCGTGCACACAAGGATAATAGGATGATGGAAGCGCTTTGCCTGGATCCATGGACAAATGTTGCACCGCGGTCCTGCTGTCATGCGTTCTGTGTATGTGTACTGATTAGTGATGAGCATGAGAGGCCTGTTTGGGGTTGCGCCAATGCGCACACTGAACGCCCGCGGATCTCTTACGCCTGACCCTGACCGGTGCTGAAACAATGTGCATACGATGTCACGTCCCCTCTCTCCACCCTTCGTCTCGAAGAGATTCAAAGGCTTCATAACAATCAACATCGAGCGCCGCCAAAACGAGCGGGCGCAGGGAAGAAAGAAATGCACCAAAGAAGGCCAAACTCGCAAAACAGCACCCACGCGCTCGACAAATGTTAATAGCATCAACAATAAGCAGTACGTACCAAACGACAACAGAACCGGGCAAGACTAAACATTTGCGATTTCACAGAGGTTCGACAAACATTGCCGGCTGGTAAGGCAGACAAAGCGCGCCATAAGGGCGCAGTATAATCGCACCGCAAACATGTTTTTGTGATACACACATTACTGCAGTTTTGTTTCGGTGATAATTGGCTCTGATCGCCGGCTTGGGTGGTCTGGTAGACAATTTGGTTTTGGTCTGATACTGGGTGGCGCCTCCCAGTCAGCGTCCATCGGCAGCAGCAGGCGTCACCACCTCTATAAAGTGTGCGAACAAGATAGCGCTAGAGCGTAGAAAACCACCAACAGATAATTTTAGAACAAGACTATCAACCGGCCGCGCGTGTACCCAAGTACGGCTGAGTAGGAAGAGGCCGAGAAGAGCCGCTACTGAAACGCACGCTAGTCGGGTGAGACACACGAGGGCGGGTGGGGACATGTATGTCTGAAGAACCGGGAAGGTGAATGATTGCGAGGCACGGTGGGAAAATAAATAGCGTGCTGTCGCAAAAGGGCGAAACTACCAATGTCTAACACGATTCGTCGATAAAGATGCACACACCACAGCTAACAGTGACTATATGAGCCTGCATTATAGAACAAGTTTGGCAGTCACACACCGCGTCTCGGTTGAGCCGCAATGATGTCTGGTTCATGCAGGCACTGAAGGAAGGAACAGAGTCGGTCAGCAGACGTCAACATACTTCTACATGTAATGGTCTGGCCTGTGCAGATGACTTATTGCGACGACAAACGCTAGGCCTGCATCGCGCAAGGAACTGCTCCCTGCACTAACACGTCAGGCACTACACGTCCGCACCGACACGTGCACACGACTATGCACGTCACGCATTACAAGCGTCACGTTCATATCGAGCACACACGCCACTATAAGGCCCAGGCCGATGAAGACCTGAGAGATCGCGGATTACACCGAATCGCGACCAATCATTCATTGGTCGAGATTTAAAATACTTAATTCACGAATCTCAACATTATCGACAAGACACGTCAAAATAATGTTGAATGGTGGAAGTGCAACTCTGTAATACCTTTTTCAGCCAGGTTTGGAACCGTTCCGTGTGGTGGCAGGCCACTTGGTGTGAAAACAAAGTACACCACAAATCAAAAATAATTTTAGGACTACTTCGGTGACATCTACCGACATAAATCAAATTATAAAATGTACTAAAGGCGCTAAAGCAACAGCACATGCAGGATGCGTGCTAAATCCGGTTTTTCTTCCTTTCTTTGCGCGCATAAGTATTTACTTATGGCCTTTAATTTTTTATTTCAATAAAATATTTCTTTTCTCTTGCGAAAATATATGAGAGATAATATTTTTTGTGTGCTACGCCACCCAACCAACATTCCGCCAACCTCAATTTGGGAGATCAATGATACAATTCTTTCAGATCATGACCCGTTTCGAAACTCTAATTGGCCAAGTCAGAGGGGAGCGCCAAGCGCTTCGACGTCACCTGCCAGCTCTGCGGTAGAAACCATAGTATGAGGCTCTGCGCTGAGTACAGAAGCAAGTCGCCCGAAGAAAGGTTACGGGCTGTCCTACTACATAAATACTGCCCGAATTGTTTGTCGCCGTTCATCGCGTTGACAACTGCAAAAGTAAATAACGCTGCAAACGGTGCCGGCAAAAGCACCCACACCACGCTCCATCTAGATGAGCGTCTTTCTGAACGCGATGAGCAAACAACCATTGGCGACGACAACCCGTCCGATGACACGTTGTCAATCCACCTAATGGGGCCGACAAAGTCATGGACTCAGCAGGTGGAGGAGGAAGAAATGGAGGAGGAGAGAGCAAAGGCGGAAGAAAAAGGTAAAACGGAGACAACAAGACCGTCAACGGTCAACCATGGGATGCGCAGTTTCCGGCCGCTGTTACAACACGAAAGAAGCGCGGCGAAAGCAAACAAACGTCGACACGAACGAGGAAACTGGCGGCACCGCGACATTGGACTCCAAGGCGGCCCGACCAAGTCATCCAAACGCGGAAGACAGCAGCGGCGAGATAAATCGACGCCCATACCATTCTGACGCCCAAAATATACAAGCACTATCGCGCGGTACACCGGAAGGCTTCCGAACCGGCCGGCTGCTCCCAGCCACTCCAGCGCCCATCATGCGGTCTTTCGTGCCCATTGCGCCGACGGCCATCGTACGCGTCGAATCACGTGGGCACCTACACTTGGTTCGTGCGATCATTGATCCCTGCGCCGCCAGCACCACCGTCGATGCAGAGCTGGTACGCGATTTGTAGTTAGAGCGCCAAGGAACAGGGCAATGCACACTTATTCTGCGCGGCAAACGTTCGGGTCAACGACTCATGTCACTACCCAAGGCCGCCGTGGTCAACGGCCACTATCGGTTGAGTCCGCCATCCAATGTGGATCCAAAGGTTGCCGTTCATTTGAATTTATGCGGCTTGCAGATCCGCAGTTCTACCGCTCATCGCCAGTTCGTCTTACACTCGGCGCTGATCTATACGCGAACTGATGGTGAGCGGAACGCCAGCAACAACAGTTGGCGGCCTCCTGACCCAAACCGACCGTATTCGGGCTGGTAGTCTCAGGAGCCTTCCAAAAATAGGAGCCTTTCATAAAAACTAAGTAATTACTGCACGGAATTTAAAAAACCACGTACGTATTTTAATAACTTCTTTTCTTTCTTCACAGGGCAACGATACACGAAGTCCATCGTGCGACGTGCAGTGCTTGCCGTCCGCATCTGCACATCGACATAACGCCTTACTGGACGTGCGATCGCGTGTCATTTCCTTTTTTTCTTTTCAGTTTTTTTTCTTTGTTGCTTACGGAAAGGGGGCCGTATGTTTAGGCCACAGGCCTAAATACTCTCACGTAACATAACTTTCTTTGTTTATTTTCCTTCGTTACTACCACCCACATATTCTTGTGATCACTATACACACAGGCATGTGTGAGTGGTAGTACGTATGTATCTTAGATTTTTACCGCTGTGAGCCCGCGGTACGGCAACTTTGTTGCCGGGAAAACCCAACGAAGGAGCTGTATCGTGTGTTCATCGGCTCATGTGGAAAAGAGTCTCGTCCTCTTTGAATCCAGCAGCCAGCAAAGGTACACGTAATCGCCCGTTCACGTAAGTTGTCAATTTCATAAAATATATGTAATAATTTCTGAAATTATATTTAATATATTATAAGCCTTTTCTCCCGGGAGTGGGATTTGAACCCGTACTCCTACGATGGTTGAAGTTGCTACAAACGCATTCATCCACGTCATGCCTTAGTTGTTGTAAAGTATTCCCAATTGCCTTCTTTGCATATTTTATTCTTTTAAATACTGCATACTTCGTATGTAATTATGTGTGAAAGTTATGCTTGTTGGTAAGGCGGTTTCAAAGAAACTTGGTATTGTTGCTGTTTTTGTTCCATTTATAAAAGTACAACGAATTAACAAATGTTGTCTATTTGTATGAGTTATGAGGGGATTGCCCCTATGCTTTAAATGTATGAAAACATTTATTTGAAGCAATTTTTAATTTTATGATTTTATTTAATAAAAGAATAAATAATTGCAGAACTGCAGCGTAGGCGGTAGATATGCGGACAAAATGCAAATCGTATGCATTTGCCACGCAAGCGATAAAATATTATTTTTGCCAATCGTGGAAGTGCAGTGTCAGCAAATAAGAAATCGCTTAAAACTAATGTAGAAGCTTAGAGTTAGTTTTATTTAAGAATAAAATTCAGTCTGTTTTGGGAAATCAAGGAGAATAAATGTTAAATGTACTTAAGAGGAAAAATAAACTATTTTTTATTGAATCTTTGCAGTTTATAATGGAGCCGCGGGGGCGGCCACAACTTAAATTTTTGGAGCCCTAGTCCTTCGTCTCCTTAAACTGGCGCCCGAGCAGGGACCCACCGGCATGTGGGTCCTTCAAAAAAGGACCTCTTTAAAAAGGAGGTCCTGAAAAAGTGATAGTGCAAAAAACAATGAGGAATTGTGTTGTGTTAAATGTACTTAAGAGGAAAAAAACTATTTTTTATTTGAAGCTTTGCAGTTTATAATGGAGCCGCGGGGGCGGCCCCAACTTAAATTTTTTGGAGCCCAGTCCTTGGGCTCCTTAACTGGCGCCCGAGCAGGGACCCACCGGCATGTGGGTCCTTCAAAAAGGACCTCTTAAAAAGGAGGTCCTGAAAAAGTGATAGTGCAAAAAAACAATGAGCAATTGTGTTGTGTAGTGCGTAGTGAAGAATTCAAGTGAAACCTTTTTTGGAAAAATTCCCCAAAGGATAATAATTGACCAAGAGGCGTATGAATGAAATATTGCTAAAACCGCGGTTAACCACCTTCGGGGTGAGCCTCCGGTTTATAAAATAAAAACTAGGAACTAAACAAAATTAAAAAATAATTTAAGGCTTGTACAGCCTATAACAAATATTTGTGAACACGACACTCCGGTTTATAATATTGGCTTAATTCTGCGATTCACTTCGGGACCCTCAAGGATATAAAAGCTCCTCTCCCAGTAGAGGTTAAACCTCATACAAATAAATCTAATAATTTTACTACGTCCTATCCTGACAGCCACAGCGCTAATACAGAAATAATACGAAAATTAAGAAAAAAAACACGTAAAGTGAAATTTTTAAGCTATAGCATAGATTTTATCGCGGGCTGGTGCCTAAATCAAAAAAAACCGTAACGGATATTTGTCAAAAAAGATCCGAAAAGGCTCGAAAAGGTTCGTAAAGGTTCGGTATTAGCACAGGCCAAATACATAAAATGGATCTCTATCATAACAGCGGTGGGCACCACTACATTGACACGGTTACCAATTGAGATTGTGTTAGTAAACACGAACGCGTAGCGAGCACGAAAGCAAAATCAATTATTTATTTAGTTTGATTTCAATGCAACGGTGAGCACGTATCACACGCACTCTTTGGTTTTCTGTTTTAAGTGCGCGTGTGACACTTCCTCACCGTACGACCATCGAAATCAAACTAAAAGAGCTGTCGTTGATTTCACGAAGTAGCCATTGTGCTATCGCTTATCGTATACATATATGGTCGCTTACAAACCAACCTAATAAAACCGCACTGCGTTTTTTTAGCGCACGCAAACAGCCGGCGTTTTTTGCCCTACCCAAATAAGCATGCGTGCGACAATGTAAAGCATGTGTGCAAACGTCAAATCTAAATGTCACGCAGAACAAAAATGGAAATCGAGTTAGGTTTTCACGCAGCAAATTCAATTGAGTTGCTCTCATACAAGTTGTATGTGCATGAGACATTTTTGACAGAAAATGACTTGCGTGCGTTTATATTAGGTTGGCTTGTTAGCAGGTGCTAAGCTCACGCCCACCCGGATCATAAAGTTAAAGTTAAAGTGAATGTTAAAGTTAAAGCGAAAGTTAAAGTTAAAAATAAAGTTAAAGCGAAAGTTAAAGTTAAGGTTAAAGTTAAAGTTAAATTAAAATTAAAGTTAAAGTTAAGTGAATGTTAAGTTAAAGCGAAAGTTAAAGTGAAAGTTAAAAATAAAGTTAAAGTTAAAGTGAAAGTTAAAGTTAAGGTTAAGGTTAAAGTTAAAGTTAATGTTAAAGTTAAGTCAAAGTTAAAGTTAAGGTTAAAGTTGAAGTTAAAGTTAAGGTTAAAGTTAAAGTTAAAGCTAAAGTTAAAGTTAAAGTTAAAAATAAAGTTAAAGTTAAAGTTAAAATGAAAGTTAAAGTTAAAGTTAAAGTTAAAGTGAATGTATAGTTAAAGCGAAAGTTAAAGTTAAAATAAAGTTAAAGTTAAAGTGAAAGTTGAAGTTAAAGTTAAGGTTAAAGTTAAATTAAAGTTAAAGTTAAAATTAAAGTTAAAGTTAAGTGAATGTTAAAGTTAAAGCGAAAGTTAAAGTTAAAAATAAAGTTAAAGTGAAAGTTAAAGTTAAGGTTAAAGTTAAAGTTAAAGTTAAAGTAAGGTTAAAGTTAAAGTTAAAGTTAAAATTAAAGTAAAGTAAAGTTAAAGCTAAAATTAAAGTTAAAGATAAAGTTAAGGTAAAGTTAAAAATAAAGTTAAAGTTAAAATGAAAGTTAAATTAAAGTCAAAGTCAAAGTTAAAGTTAGGTTAAAGTTAAAGTTAAATTTAAAGTTACAGTTAAAGTTAAAGTTAAAGTGAATGTTAAAGTTAAAGTGAATGTTAAAGTTAAAGTTAAAAGTAAAGTTAAAGTTAAAGTGAATGTTAAAGTTAAAGTGAAAGTTAAAGTAAAGTAAAGTTAAAAATAAAGTTAAAGTTAAGGTTAAAGTGAAAGTTAAATATTAACTTCTCATTTATTCAATAAAAGTAAAAAATGTGTTTTCTTATCACTCACCACGCTTAAAAAGGTTACTTGAATTAATATCAAAGACGAAACTTGAATTAATATCAAAGAAAACAAAATGTTGCATAAATATTATAATTGCATAAGTTGATAATATGCAATAGCTTTACCGCGGCAGTCCCCGAGTGCCACACGTCCTTTTTTTATAATTTTACTATGTCCTATCCTGATAGCCTAAGCGCTAATACAGGAATAATACGATAATTAAAATAAACAGAAACACGCAAAGGAAAAAAGAAAAACCCTTATATCGTGCCATTCTGCAGCACATCAGGCAAGATATTCGTGGCGTGGACGATTCGGCACTAGTAGCATACAATGTCTTAGGGGGAGATTGGGAAGAAATTAAAAGGGTACTTTCGCTACATTACGCAGATAAAAGGGACATAAGGACCCTGGCGCACCAGCTCAATCAGTTATTCCCAATAGGTGCAACGTTGGATGAATTTTACACAACGGTCAACAACCAGTTGTCGCTGATCGTCAACAAAATCATGTCGGATGAGTATAGCCGCGAGACTATGCCAGTCCTTGTGGAAGCGTACCGCAATAGGGCACTTGAAGTTTTCATTAGGGGCCTTAGTCCGGAAATGTTGCGTATGTTAATTGTTCAGAAACCAAAAACCCTACCAGAAGCATATTCAGCATGCTTGGATATTCAAAATGTAACGCTCAGGAATACAATAGTGCACAATAACTCGACAAATAGAATTGTGGTTCCCTCCAATGTCCTAACACGACAGTCACAAAGCAGCGCGTGCCAGTTATAACTGGACCATAGGGATATGAGAGAAAACCCTTTCAATAGACCCCAAATGAATTGCAGGGAAAATCCTGCTCCTCATAATAGGCCTACGGCTCCTAAACCGGCGGAGAAGATGGAAATGGATGGGAGTGTCCAAACGAAGCAGGTGAATTATTTGAACAGGCCCATAGCAACCGTAACGTGTTCAAACTCGGGCCTGAGTCGTCCTAAGGAGCAGTTCCAAAGCAGCAGCGCATTTACAACTTAGAAGCACAGGATTTGGAAGTATAGGAAGAACAATTGTCGACCGAAGCAAATTTTATGACGGCTGGACCGCCGGCGTTTTTCATTTAAAGGAGGAAGCGCAACACTCAAAGATACCGTACTTGACATGTCTGTCCGCACATAACGTCCCTTTAAAATTCCTGGTGGATACAGGTGCCAACAAAAACTTTATTAAGCCCACACTAGCCCTAGAAGCTGAACTGGTGAAGTCACCATTTGAAGTCCACACTGTTGCAGGCCCTATCCTTATAAAAAAACAAATTAAAGGAAAGTTCTTTCAAAATGTAGGTAATGACACCATAGTAACGTTTTACGTGCTACCTTTAAAAAACAAAACCATTGGCCACCTTCATTTCTTCGAAACCAAGGAAATACCCGGTAAAATTCTCCCGGACTTGAAATTCATAGTAAAGAAGTACTCCCATTTGTTCGGTCCACTAAATGCTAAAACAAACATTAAAAGTTCTGTCGGGCGGGGATAAAGACTACCACTGATGAGCCCATATACACAAAAAGTTATCCCTATCCTGCAAACATGAGGGCAGAGGTAGAAAATCAAATAGCCGAATTGCTTGAAGAAGGTATCATACAACCATCTAAAAGTCCTACAATTCTCCCATTTGGGTGGTTCCAAAAAGCCAAAGCCCTCCGGCGAAAAACAGTATAGAATGGTCGTAGATTTTAAACGTTTAAATGCGGTTACCGTGTCCAACGCATATCCTATTCCGGATATCAGTGCAACCCTGGCTAGTCTGGGCAACGCCAAATATTTCACAACGATCGATCTCACTTCAGGTTTTCACCAAATCGCAATGAAGGAGACGGATATTCCCAAAACGGCGTTTTCTACCATGAATGGGAAGTACGAATTTTTGCGGCTACCCTTCGGATTGAAGAATGCACCTGCTATATTCCAACGCATGATCGATGACGTCTTAAGGAATACATCGGAAGGATATGCTACGTGTATATAGACGACATCATTGTGTTGGGAAAATATAAATGAACATTTAAAGAATATGGAAACAATATTTGAAAGGCTCGCAGACGTTAATTTGAGGGTGTATTTAGAGAAAACCAAATTTATGAGAACGGAAGTAGAATTCCTGGGATACATAATCACATCTAAAGGAATAAAATCAGTCCCGTCTAAGGTTTAGGCTATAGAGAACCTCTCGCCCCCGGGAAACACTAAAAGAACTAAAAAGCTTTCTGGGAATGATGTCATATTATCGAAAGTTCATTCGGGACTACGCGAAGGTTGCCAAACCTTTGACCAATCTAACTAGGGGTGAAAACGCACAGGCCAGGGCAAATCAGTCCAAAAAAAATACGATTCTGTATGAACAACGAAGCCCTTCATGCCTTCGATAACCTGAAAAAATTGCTTGTCTCCTCAGATATTCTTGCTTTTCCAGATTTGAAAAACCTTTTAATCTTACTACCGACGCTTCAAATTATGTCATTGGTGGGGTGCTATCCCAAGGAGAACTAGGAAAAGGTCGACCAATCGCCTCACATCTCAAAATCTGTATCTAGAACAGTTTGGGCCCTACATAACCTTAGGTCTTACCTCTATGGGACGAAACAAAATCAGAATTTTGACTGACAACCAGCCTCTCACATTGCGTTGGGGAGTAGAAACTAGGTGGGAAGGCTAGAATTGAAGAGTACAAACGCAAATTGCTTTATAATCCTGGTAAATCAAATGTTGTGGCAGATGCTCTCTCCAGAATTTCATGTCAGGCAAACCATTTAACAGCACCGTCGGATACCAGCGACGTATTAGCGGAAGCCGGAAACGAGGAAGGGACGGTTCACAGTGTGGACAAGATTCGTCAGATCTTATACCACACGTGGAGGCTCCTTTAAACGTTTTCCGAAACCAGATTATCTTTACAGAGGGGAGTGCAATGACTTGTTCGAAAATCCGCATCCGGGTTGCACTCGTCACTACGTTAGGTTGGCCACCATTGAAAACCCGAGTTTAATCGAGGCCTTAAAAGAACGCCTGAATCCATCGCTGATAAATGGAATAAAGATTCCCAGAAAACCGTTCATGTCTTCTAGAAGCAGTATATTTAGAGCATTTCCTTTTGTACAAAATCAGGATAACACAAAGGGTAGTCGAAGATGTGGCCAACCAGGATAGAATTGCGGAATAATAGAGTCCGAGCATAGGAGGTCTCATAGAAAAACTAAGGAAAATAAGGAGCAAATCTTGGAAAGATACTATTCTCCGAAAATAGCGAGTCGAATAAAACAGTTCGCTGCCACTTGCGAAATTGCAGGGCGAATAAATACAATAGGCATCCCGCGGTGCCGCCTATGAAGGACACACCTATCCCCAAATATCCATGTGATATAGTACATGTGGTCATCTTCGAAATCCAATGCGAAAAGTTTTTATCCTGTATAGATAAATTTTCAAAGTTTGCAAAACTATACCACATAAAAAATCGCTCAGCAGTTACTCTTCGGTCTAAATTGGCTAAGGCAATACACTATTTCACAACCCCCAAAATGATAGTGATGGACAATGAATAGGGATTCATGACTCCCTTAGTTTGCAACTATATCAGGGGCTTGGGAATACAATTGTACCAAACACCAATCCAAAGAAGTGAGGTAAACGGCCAGACTGAGAAATTTCATTCAACCCTGATAAAAATTTTCCGATGCCTCAAAGGAGAAATTCGCAATACTAGACCAAAGGAGTTGGTTTACATAGCAGTAGACCGCTACAACACAACAGTACATTCGGTCACGAAGAGAAAGCCAAGCGATATTTTTTTTAGCAGGACGGAAAGGATAAAAACTATCAAATGTTATCCGATTTCAAGGCAAGGGTTCATAAAGAAATTAAGGAACAGATAAGGTAAAATCAGGAATTGGGAAATTCACAAGCAAACAGGAAGTGGAAGGGACCTAGGAAAAGCCAGGAGATAAAATCTATATAAGGGATAAACAGATAAAGGGGAAACAAAAGGCGATCTATAAAAAAGAAGTCTTAGAAAAGGATAACCGGGTAACGTTAGTGACAAGCACCGGAAAAAATTCACAAAGCACAAGTAAGAAATCCTTGAGCCCCCTCATATAAAATCAATAATAGAAAGTAATCAATGGCTTTGGCAACAACATAAGATTATTTGGCAATAACCGAGCAATAAACAAAATACAGAGAACTGCAAACAAAATAGGCATGAAGCCTACGAGAATCCTTGAAGAAAACACAATGGCAATTAAGCAAAGTCGCTTGGCAATATTCAATTAATTGAACTGCGAAAAAAAAATCTTTCCACGCAGAAAAACTAACTAGTAAAGAGGTCAACAGAAAAAATTTATTTAAATGAATGGCCCAAAAATGCTTGTCACAAGTAAAAGGCCTAAAATAAAAAAAGAACAAAAAAGAAAAAAAACAATAATTTTTAAAGAAATGGCCAAGAATATTTTTCTACAAGTAAGAGGCCCAACATGAAAGAAATGGCCCAAAAATTGTTTTTCATATACCCTTATGGGGCATTTGGAGAAGACTACATGACTAACCGCAAAATACAATGTCCTGTGGTCTTTGCCAAAAACACAAAAATCGGGAACGGTAAAATTGTGTGAAATGGAACGATTGAATTAATTTGTATGGTTAAGGAACAAAAAATAAGAAACGAAGAAACAAAGAAAAATAACAAAAAAAAATAATAAAAAAATTTATACTTTTTGTACTTGTAATGGGTAGAGCATCATAAGGTGGAACCATGTGTAACTCTAATTAACAGTTCTAATTGTATCCTTGCAATGAAAAATTCAAATTTTGTTTTTCTCCCCTCATTTCCTCTTCGGTGAAAAGTTCTAGACGCATCATAGTCGGTTCTACCTTTAAATGCTTTTGCCATGATAGAACAAAAAAAATTGGAGAATTTTGTTACTTAAATCGTAGGAAAAATTTTGTTAAAAACCAGAAAAAAGGAAGAATAATTGCAGTCACGAAAAATTGAAGAATCAATAATTACCGTCCCCGAAACTAAAAGTCTTAGCACTTTAAACAAATAATCTAAACATTATATTTTTATGGCAGTTTGGTATTAATATCTGGCGTTTCTGACCTGAACATTTACGGCTATGACTCCCCGTTGGTGACTATAGAGCATGGGCGTGGATGGATACTGAACGGACACTTCAGTCTAATTCATGTGATCGATCTTAGCTATTTGGAACAGCACTGGAAGAACTGCAAGAGTCAGCGCTTCGCCATATACAGAGTGAGGCCGTGCGTGCTGTGCTATACTTTCACCTAACCAAACACGGCTTCGCCTTGATGAACTTCAGATAAATAGCTCAAGTAAGGCTCGGTCTAATAATTGGATGGGTCCGCCTGGAAATGGATTGCCGGCTCGCCACACCCGGCTGATTGGGACTTCATATTGCAAATATGAATGAAGTCATTGCAAACAATAACCATCAGTACCTAGTCAATGAAAAGCTATTTAACGTTACTCGCATAGCTATAGAGAAGTCAAATGAAATAATGGCAAACATCAACTCGATATCGCAGAATATCAGCGAGGAAAACCTCGAGCTCCTGGATTTGAATTACGTCTTGATCCTAAAAGAACAAGTAACCAAAATCGTATAGGCATGCCAAATGGCAAAATCGGGTGTTATAAATACAAACTTGCTCGATCGAACCGAAATCCAAACTCTTATACATGAAGAAGAATCTCTCCGTACCAAGCGTTATCGAGGCCATAGAATCGGTTCGGCATCTGTGTATTCTAACGGCACAATACTCCTTACGTGCTCTCAATGCCAAAGCTTAAACACAGAGCTTTCGACTTCTCTTACTCGAGCAGCTATCATATCGGGACAACATATCGACTTAACAGGGGGCAGATACACTTACTTGTAAGAATGTGCTGACACCACACTTCAACAATACGAGCGAAGCCAACGCAGGTAATTGATCCGATATCATCTTGCGTAAGCAGACGAAATGCAATTCATGGGAAACTGCAGCGTAAGCGATATGATATGCGGACAAAATTCAAGTCGTGTGTTTTGTCATGCAAGCGATAAAATATATTTTTTCCAATCGTGGGAAGTGCAGTGTCAGCAAATAAGAAATCACTTAAACTAATGTAGAAGCTTAGAGTAAGTTTTAGTTAAGAATAAAATTCAATCTGTTTTGGAGATCAAGGAGAATAAATGGTAAATATACTTAAGAGGAAAATAACTATTTTTTATGGATCTTTGCAGGCGGCCCCCAACTTTAATATTTTGGAGCCTAGTCCTTGGGCTCCTTAACTTGCATTGTTTATGTTTGCTTTATTGTTAGCATTACTTGTTATTTTGTAAGTAGGTTAATTATACATACATACCTTCTCTTTTTCAGGCTTTGCTATTGTTCGCGCCTGTAATAACCTACCAATCAATAAATTATAAGTCAAAGGTTATTAGTATATTTGGTACTTTATTCATCAGCGAGATGTTGCACTGTTTGAATGTCTACAACCAACTAACTACTCTCTCATTCGGCCTGAATGGTATGGCTCTCGTTCTCATTGTCAGTTCTCCACATCCCTCCTTTATTAACAAGCTTCAAGCGCAACTTGGAGTTACCAGCTGGAGCACTACTTCCGGGTCGATCGGGATCAAGTTCCCTAGGTGTGTATATACAGATGTCGGTGCGGCTGAAAATAAAGATGGGACGATGGCTTTAGGTGAATTAGTCTGTCCAGGAGTAGCAGTTGTATCCTTCGATTGGGCTAAGGTTTCAGATGGCACTTTTTTATATGGCTAATATTTCGACGTATTCGTTTCCCATCTGCCGTGACTACAACTTCATTTCCATACCGTTCCAAGACTATGAACTCCGTTGGATCAAACGTTGGTGTCAGCTTATGCGAGAAAACGACATTTCGAAGTAGTACCCTATCTCCAGGAACTATATCAGATGTTTTGGCTCTTCTTGCCGTATCGCCTTTCTCTTTCCCTCTTTGCTTATTTATCAAGTCTAAATCCATCGCTTCCGAATCCAGCATGTCATTCGTTATATCTGTATTCCAGGAATTTTATCCCGAATAATGCGATTGAACATGAGTTCTGTTGGGGCTGATCGCGTGGTGCCATGTGGGGTGACGTTATGCATTAAGATAAAATTTCTGAATTTCCTCCTTGTAGTTATTTCTGTTGGTATGAGCAATTTTCAAGCGTTTCACTAAGGATCTATTCATATTTTCGACCTCACCATTCGCTTGGGGCCAATAAGGTGGCGTGGTGATTATCGTAATGTTGTTGTTTTTGCAATACTCTCTGAACTTATTACTTACAAACTGCCTACCGTTATCTGCTCTAATAACTTTGGGTATTCCCAGACGACAAAATATTTCATCTAAAATTTTGATTATAGCTTCAGATGTAATTTTCCGTAGAAAATTTATTTCCTGATAACGTGAATAATAATCTATCATGACGAGTACGTATTCATTATTGGGTATAGGCCCCAATAAATCTGTAGCAACACTTTCCAGGGACCATTAGGAAAAATGTGCCTCTGCATGGGTGCTGGGTTATTTGGTCTGGAAACTACCAAACAATCTCTACAGTTTGTTACATATGCCTCCACCTCTCTGTCAACAAGAGGCCACAAACTTTGGCCCGAACCCTTCGCTTCATGGCGGACTCACCCGGGTGTCCCTCATGTGCCAGTTCTAGAATTTTTCTTCGTAAAGCTGTTGGTACGACAATGCGAGTACCTCGTAAGGCGATATAACCCACTGTTGACAATTCATGTCGAAACGGATAATATTGTTCCGGCCGTCAGAAGGCCACGAATCGTTCTTAATATATTCGATGGTGTCAACGATCTCTTCCTCCTGAGAACTTTTTTTAGAAATCTCGGTGATGGTCACCGCAGATGGGGTTGAACTGCAAACTATATGGAAAATTATTGTTCTCCCTTCTCGTCAAAGGATTTCGTTTGCTCGATTTTGCATAATCTCGAAATAGAATCGGCAATATTTTCTTTTCCCGGACGGTAAATAACTTTAAATTTATACGGTTGAAGTCTTAACAGCCACCGTTCAATCCTGGCGGGTGGTTTCGAAGTCGGTTTAAAAATAGCTTCAAGGGGCTTATGGTCAGTGACCAGTTCAAAATCCAAACCAAGTATATAATAACAAAATCTCTCTGCAGCCCAAACTAATGCCAAACTTTCCTTTTCGGTTTGGGAATACCTTTTCTCAACTTCCGAGAGACGTTTTACTGGCGAACGAAATGATATGTGCTTCGTTATTAGCGTCAAATTGAATAAGAACCGCACCGAGAGCTACTGGACTCGCATCTGCTATTACTCTAGTTCTATTTGCTGGATTAAAATACGCTAGGCTGGGTATGTTTGATAAACGCCTTTTTAGTTCCTCAAACCCTTTTTCCTGTGAGGCACCCCACTCAAATTTAGAATGTGACTTTAGCAAGCTTCTCAGTGGTTCCGTGATATGAGCCATATCTGGAATACATTTTCCTACGTAAGTAATCAGGCCGAGAAAACTCCTCGTTTCCTCTTTTGTTTGTGGTGCTCTAAAATCTAAAATTGTTTTCATTTTGGATGAGTCTGGAAATATGCCTGCGTCTGATAGCACGTGCCCCAAAAACTTAAGCTTTTTAACACCCCAAAGGCATTTCTCTTGATTAAGTAAAATATTATTGTTCTTAAAAACTTCGAGTACCTTTTTAACAGATGTATTGTGTTCTTCTTCCGTGTTACGGTATATAATTACGTCATCAATGTAGTTTAAACAATTTTTACAAGGGGATAATAGTTCCTCCATAACCCGTTGAAAGATCTCGGGGGCAGAGCTAATGCCAAACATAAGTCTTTTGTAGCGGAATAATCCCTTATGCGTTATAAATGTGGTAATTTCACGACTAGATTCTTCAAGCTCCAGTTGATGGTAGGCCCATTTGAGATCCAAGCGGGAGAAGAACTTAGCTTCCTTTAATTTTGTCATAAAACGATCAAAGGTCGGAAGTGGATAATTTTCACGCAATACTGCTTGGTTGGCCCTACGTATATCCACACACAAACGCATTTCTCTCCCCCTCTTTAAAAACAGCAACAATTGGCGATATCCATGAACACGGTCCGATGACCGGCTCAACGATATCTTTGGCAAGGGCTTCATTCAACTTGTCTTCGACCTTTTTCTCAAGAGCAATTGGTATACGGCGCATCGGTTGCTTAACTGGTTTTACGGACTGATCAATAATAATACTTTAATATAATAAATAATTTTACTTTAATATAGGGTATTTTAGGAAAAGGCTTTACTTCTTCAACGCTGTTCACACTCATACCCAACTTCAACACTTTAAGCTGGATGGCAGTATCGCGGCCAAGAAGTGATTGCTTGCCATCTTTAATAACGTAAAAAGTCGCTATACTTTCTGAATGCTTTTTCACCGCTATTGGTGCCTCGAAAACAAAAATAACTTCTAAAAGCTGACTCGCTGCATATGCTTTGAACCGGTTAACTGATTCTGTGCGAATGTTCCACATTACTGCTTTTCTACAATTAAGTTCGTCCCAGGCTTGCTGACTAAGCAAATTGAAACGAGACCCTGAGTCGATAATCATAGCGATTTCGCAACCTCCGATATGACATTTAATCATTTCGTTTACTGACTCCGAATTGTCTACCTGAAGGCAGTCATGCTCGTACGAGCTATCCGATAAATTTTCTCTATTTTCCTCAATGCATCTTACTTTTGACGGCTGAAATCGACGTTGTTTGATTTGCTAACCCCTGACTCATGTTTTCGTTTCAAACTTTTTGTTTTGAATTTGCGAGCAAAATGTCCCAATAGTCCACATTTATTACATTTTGATTTCTTTGCCGGACAGTCAATATTAAAACTTGCATGACCAACCCTGCCACATCTAGAACATTCAGCCATACTACTTCCAGCCTTGAGAGATGTCGAAGATACCTTGTCAACTGTTTCGTTCTCTTGCTTGGGAAACATACCTTGCGATTGCTTCTGGATTTGTTCATGAATTTGGCACGCCTCAATGATTTCGTTCAAGCTTTGCTCTTTTTCAAGAAGGCGTTTTTTTTAATTCTACACTAGCCCAAGAGTCAATAATTTTATCCTTTAATGAGATATCTTCAACTTCTCTTTTAGTTTCTCCGAAAGAACATTTGGACGCTTGGTGTCGTAAACGCAACAAAAATTTTTAAAACATTCGCCTTCTTGTGGTTTAATGATTCTAAACAGGTGCCTTTCGAATGTCGAGTTTCGCTTGGGTGAAAAAAAATCGTTGAGTTTTCCTATCAACACATTAAAAACATCACTTTGGTTTTCCGTGTCAACTTCTATTAGTGCTCCAGGAATATTAAAAATAACTTCCTGTAGTTGGGACCCGCCCAAATGAAGTAACTTACTTCTTTGCTTCACTGTATCTTTGATATCTTCTGATTGAAGATATAAAGTAAATGATCTCACCCATTTCTCCCACTCACTCCGCAATATCGACTTGTCAATGCTATCGCAAAGGAATGGCCTCATTTCAGTGATATTGTCTAGTCAAATTTTCCAATCCGATTTTCGCCAATTTAATGGACTGCACACTTGCTACTTATTAAACCAATTGAATGGACACCAAACTCGCTACTTATTGGACCAATTGAATGGATCGTACTCTTTTACTTACAAACCCAATTGAATGGACTGCGCACTTGCTTTGTAATTTGCAATTTTTCCTATAAGTAAGAAAGTGCCGAACATAACCTTTATTTCACCAATATCGATTTCCAATTAAATGGAATGAAACTTTACCTTTATTTTCGTTCTGCTTGCTTCCAATTCAATGGGACGAAATTTTACCAATTAAATGGTGGAAGTGGATAATTTTTATTTCTTCCACTTTGTTTTCGTTCTGTTTGCTCGGTATACACACTTGCATATATGCACCGTCTTCGCTATTCAAATCGAGCTACTGTGTTTGCCTTTGTTTTATTATTGTTGTCGGCAACTAAAAGCAAAGGCAAACCCAAAATCAAAATCGGCTGATGTCAAAGTATTCGCTGTGCGGTATATTTCTATTCACTGTCTTCGCTTTTCGATTCGTATGCTTGTGCTTGCTTGCATTACTCGTTACTTGATTTTGGCAACCAAAAGCAAAAACAAAATTGTGTGATGTAATCGTGTTCGCTGCGCAATAAAGAAAAATTCCACATGTTATTTTACTTTCTTTGCACTACATGTAACTAAAATATTTATTCGTATTATTATTAAATTTTCTGTTGATGATCCCATCCTCGTCGCCACTGTAATAACCTACCAATTCAATAAATTATAAGTCAAAGGTTTATTAGTATATTTGGTACTTTATTCATCAACGAGATGTTCACTGTTTGAATGTCTACAACCAACTAACTACTCTCTCATTCGGCCTGAATGGTATGGCTCTCGTTCTCATCGTCAGTTCTCCACATTCATTATGTGGTATTATTTTAAAACTTTTCGCGTAGACTCTTTTCCAGTCACGTTTAGTCTCTCGCTATTTTTGCTATCTCCCTTCAGATAAATTTATATATGTCCTTGCGAAGGTTCGTCATCAACATATGATTTTGGATCTGTTTTTCTTACAGCTGCCAACTTGTTAGCATCTGCAGCAGGACGTTATCGCTTCATTGTCATCCAAATCTTCTTCGAATCTACTTCGCTATCTGTGCTAAAATTTGGTTTAGGAATAATGGGGTTTGATTAGACGAATTATTTTTGAAAATTTCCTGCAAAGCGTTTCTCCTTTTAAGCACAACATTCGTAGTTGTGCAACTGATTTAACAGTCACATACAAAAGCTGTTGCCTGACTCTAGGACGCACTCCTCTTTGTAACATTTCTACTAATTCCAGTTCCCTTATTGGGTTCTTTAGGCTTTCAGCTATCTTTGATACAGCGGTTTTGTATTCGTCAAAACTTTCTGTATTACCTTGTCTCCTAGCTCTCATCGCTTCTTTGATATCAGTATCGGTTCTATGTTCCTCGAAATTTAATCTTAGTGCCTCACATAAACCTGGCCAAGTAACTCTTTGGACTGATCTGCGATAACGCAAATACCCAGTCCTTCGCTTCCTTCGTAAAGAGAATCTGTGCATGTCACACTGTACGTTAAAATTTCCCGCTAGAGCATCTACAACTTGAGATTCTATTCTGTAAATAAAATTTTCTATGGTCAGTTTCTTGATTTGATGTCCCAGCTGGAAATAAGTTGGGATATTTTGCCAGCGTGAGTCACACTAGACACTCACTTAGTCTGAAATTATCGTTCCTTGGAAGTGAAAGGGGCTCATTTAAGAAACTTGGTCTATCCTGTGGCCAATTGACATTATCGGGTTGCTGAGGCCGGAATGCTAGACATCATTGATGTTTGGGTTATCTATATGAAACCTACTAAGAACGCTAGCTAACGAGCTTTGAATTTATCTTCAATAAGTTGAGATACCCTACTTTCGAACTCTTCTAATGCGGAAGCTTGTCTAGCAGATACGACAGCGGTAACTATGCTTCGAATACGGCTTTCGTTAAGGTCCGTATTTGCTGGGGGTGCGTTTGCAGTAGCTGAGGGATTACCGGTATTGTGTTCCGAAGATGTTTGCTTGTTGCGGAGGTTGCATCTCTTTTTGCTGCTGTTGTTGTTGTTGATGACCACCCGTTTGTGGTACAGTTTCCTGGGTTGCATTAGTAGACATTCCGCTTTGCGAGCCTCGTCTTCGCTCGGTACCCATTACGGAGGTACTTGGGGTTGTACATTGCTTAGAGCGCTTGCAAGTCGCTCTGCACTGTGGGAGTGCAAGTGGTTAGTTTATAGCCACTTTAGTAGACACGCTCCGGTGAAACATACAGGGACTCCAAGCGGTTGTCACGTTTCTGCGTGTGTGTCCTAAAAATATTCTGACAGAGTATCTACAAACTGACCGGATGTCTCTAGGCTACAGTTTTTTCAGTGGCTGTCTGTATATGTAGCGTTCAGCACCTATCGCCCCGACGGATTCTCATCTCCACTAGCTTATTATTTATTTATTTTATTTGTTTTTATAATTTTTGTGTTTTAGTTTTTAACTCTCACCAAAGAGCTCCATACAAGATATGTAGTTCTCTTCTGTCCAAAGGTTTTCGATAAAGTTGTTAAGAAGGCATAAATATGCTAAAGGTAAGGAACAGCGTGTGGCAAAGAAAAATCAAATGATGTGACTTGTAGAGCATATTCCGTATTCATTCTCAGATATGATTTACCAACAAATCGACACATCGACTTGTGTTATTTTTCGAACCTGTTTACAAGTAATGAACCTTTCAACGTCGAAGTCGTATCGCGTCAGTAAGTTAAAGCACAAGAACGTTGTATTTTAACTGC
>JARSSU010006845.1:0-19769 GCA_029619165.1 Eurosta solidaginis | reverse complement strand
CGGACACAAATAATTATTCTAACTAGTTAAAAAAAAAAAATTTTCTATGGAAGAGTCACAACGACACATTAATTTTGTCAGTAAGTTCATCTGCATGAATTTTTCTCGCCTAATATCTCTCATTGTCCGGCCAGGAATTAAAGTTACCCATTAACGCTTTGATTATAATGTGGATAACAACTTTCTTCACCACGGCAAATTTCTTCTGTGGTAAACTTTTGTATCCTTTTGGTATTCTGCCCACGAAAGTAGCCGGATAATTTTTTTACCCACAAAATGGTGGTAACATCGATGTAAACACACAAAAGCTGTTGTTAGAAAAAGGCAATACTGAAAAATAAAGAATTGTGAGCGCAAATAATTAAACATAATAGGAAACAAGTAAGAAGGCTAAGTTCGGGTAGTAACCGACATAGCAGAACTCAGTTAGAGAGCTATGGAGACAAATAAGGAAAATCACACATGTCGCATGAACCTAGGGTAACCCTGGATGGAGTGGTTTTGTAGACATGTACATCAAATGGAAGGTATTAAGAGATATTTAGGAGAGAGTAGGCAGAGTTCCTATGTATGGACGCCTATTAGGATATAGCCATAAAGGTGGACCAGGCTGACTCTAGAATGGTTTGTCCGATATGGGTATGCAAATGAAAGGTGTACTGAGCATTTTAAGAGGAGTGGGCCTTAGGTCTATCGCGTGGACGCTCTTTCGAGATATCGCATTAAGGTGGACAGGTGGTGACTCTAGGAAGATGTTTGTACGATATGGGTATCAAAATGAACGGTGGTAATGAGGATTTTGAAAAGGAGTGGCTTAGTCAATAGGTGGACGCCGTTTCGAGAATCGCCATAAAGGGGACAGGCGTGACTCTAGAATGTGTCTTCGTACGATCTGGGAATCAAATGAAGGTGTACTGAGTCTGAGAGGAGTGAGCCATGAAGTTCAATAGGTGGACGCCACGTTTTCGGAGATATCGCACATAGAGGTGGCCAGGCGGGGTACTCTAGAAGGGTTTGGATCGATATGGGATCAAACGAAAGTGTTACTGAGCATTTAGAGGGAGGGGCAGTAGGTCTCTAGGTAGACGCCTTTCGAGATAGATATCGCCATTAGGGTGCGGCCAGGTGGACTCTAGAAGGTTTGTGTCGATATGGGTATCAAACGAAAAGTCGTTACTGAGCATCTAGAGAGGGAGTGTGCATAGGTCTATAGTTGGACGGCTTTTCGAGATGCGCATTAGGGTGGGTGGGGTGACTGAGAATGTGTTTGTAACGATATGGGTATCAAATGAAAGGTGGTAATGAGTATTTTAAAGGGAGTAAGTAAACCTTAGTTCTAAGGTGGAATTGGACGCCTCCTTTTCTTCCGGAGATATCGCCATGGAGGTGCCAGGGGTGACTCTAGAATGTTTGTGTTACGATATGGGTATCACAAAACGAGGGTTACTACTGGAGCATTTTAAGAGGGAGTGGGAATTAGGTCATAGTGGACGCCTTTCGAGCTATCGCCATCTAGGGGGCCAGGGGTGACTCTTCAAAATGTGTTTGCGATATGGGTATATCAATTGAAAAGGTGTAAGAGTATTTAAAAGGGCGTTAATCCTTAGACGCCTTTTCGAGATATCGCATAAAGGTGGACCAAGGGTGACTCTAGAAGATGTTTTGTACGATTATGGGTACAAACGAAAGGTGTTACTGGCTTTTAAGAGTTAGGCGGGCTTAGGTCTATAGGTGGACGCCTTTTCGGATATCGTAGTAGGGTGGGCCCAGGGTGACTCTAGAATGTTTGTACGATATGGGTATCAACGAAAGGTTGTTACTGAGCATTTTAAAGCGGGGAGTGTGCATTAGGTCTATAGGGGACGCCTTTTCGATATGTCGCTTATTAGGTGGGCCAGGGGTGAACTAGAATGGGTTTGTATGATATAGGTGGACGTGATGCGATACATCAATTGTTAAAAAATGTTTCGTAAAATATGGTGATTAATACAGGTTCACTAGTTATAGTTGTTTTAACTTACCAAATGGTTTCAAATAATTCGTTGTCAGAAAGGTCGGTTTATTTCCTGTTTAGTATAATAATAGGGCATGCACTTTGGCATAATCCTTAATAAACCTACAATAATATCCAGTTATACCTAGAAATTGTCTTATTTAAAAGCGGCGAAAGACATTTGTTATTGTTATTTTTAAATTAAATTGCGAAGTGTGCTGAACTTTTTTGATCGAATCAATCAAACGTGCTCTTCAAAGCTTGTTGGCGAAGATTAAGACATCATCCAAATAGACTACACATATTTTGTTATATGTAGTTTTTCAGACAGTTATTAAGGAGTCTTTGAAAGGTAGCTGGAGCTGTTTTTTAGCCCAAACGGCCTACGTGTAATTCGTAATGTCCGTTTGCGGTAGAAAAGGAGTTTTGCTGATCATCAGGGTGAACCTATATCTGATGAAAGCCCTTCGCCAAATCGATAGTCACTAAAATATGAACAACTTTCGAGTTATCAAACATGTCTTCATGTTGGGATAGGAAATTATCATCTACAGTTGCCTCGTTAAGTTGCGGTAGTCTATTACTATCCGCAGTCATTTTGGGGGGCCCCCGATATATTATCGGGGTTTTTTAGGCACCCCCACAACGGCGAGTTTGTACGGGTGGTGATCGGAACTATAATTCTTTTGCCTCACATTTCGTTAATCTGGTGGTGGTACTTCCTCACGATGTATAATAGGATATCTGTAAGCTTACAGTAAATTGGGAGATCTGTTCGCCTACAGTTTTATGTTGAACTAGGTCTTGTGAAAGATAAATCTTCACCATCTTTATAAAAATATATTTAAACGAATGTAAAACTGACTTTAAACTTGGTCTATGTTTTTTATTAAAATTGATTCGAAAATAAATTTGTACACAGGTTCCATTCTTTCTTCACAAGAAAAATGTTGTACTGATGATGTTTGTTATAATCACTCAAACGATATTCTTTCACTTTCATTAAAAATATATCGGTAAAAGTGCCTCTGGCCGAATTAATCTTCTCATATTATAAATCAAGTATATAGTCAAGGGAAAGTAAAAGATTATTGCCAATATTATCATCAAAATTAGTGTGGATAATAAAATTCAAGAAAATCAATGTATACGTTTGGCTTTTAAATCTGCAAAAAGGGCACTTTGTATTTGATATTCGTTTGTATATACGTACGGTTTAAACTCTTATGCGAAATTGATGTGCCTGCTCTCCATTTGGGATATACATATGTTTCGATTAATGATACTGAACTCGTCAGCACCAGTGTCTATTATCAACTTAGCTTTTTACTGGTGATACTAATAACGATATATAGGGTAATCGTGGAGACGGCTTCCTGAAAAATTTGGTTCAGTTTGATTAACGCTTATTTCAATAGCGTCACACCGTTAAGTATTTGTGTGATTTTGTCCGTTGTTACATGCTTGTTGAAAGCTGCCCGCCGAACCGAGTATTATATTCGCCATATAATTGTTGTTGGACCTTCTCGTCTGATACTATTGTTGTACGTTCTAGTTTGACATGGCTGACTTTCGTAACAATAGCCGTGTTTTTTAACACGCGTATATCCGTTTACGCTTAAACTTTATATTGACTGCTAAGAGACAAACTATAAATACACCTCTGAAATTGCTGCGCATAAATTTTGTCCTACTAAATTTCAATACGCATTATACTCAGATGTAAACTGAAATATGTGTCTTTGTTTCACCCTGTACACTAATTCTATGTATTATATGTGTGTCCACAATTCATCGCAACTGATTCAGCTATATGTTATACCCTATGGCCATCAGAGCGTTGCGTCTCCGCTTTTCGGTACACCCTGTTGCTGTAGCTAGTTGTTTTACCACAGCCGCTAGATGGGTCTCCTACAGCATTATCTAAGCGAAGATAGGCGTTTTTTTAAAACACGCGCAAACGAAACGGTACGCGCGTGTTAAAAAACACGGCTAATGTAAAAATATGTTAGTCTGGCTGCTGTTGTCGTAAAGATCTGTTCGGATAAGTCTGTGTTGCTGCTGACGCCTCTGTTATCATGCATCTGTTCCTGTGGATACGCTAACATATCTGTTACTATTATTAAATAGGTGTGTTCACAGCAAAATCTATTGTTGTTATTATGTGTGATGTACATTTCTATTTACGGTGCTACTACCCAGCTGATATTGCCCCTGCATTGTTGAAAAACTGTTGGATATTGTTTGTTATATTTTAATAGACCGTCGTTTTTAATAATTCAAAACGCCTCTCTCAAATTTTTTGATGCTGACTAATAATATGCTCTTAACGAGCTCTGGCATCCATGTGTAAGCTGAGTGTAAAGCAATCTCATGTACTTACTACTAACTTGCGACCCATGGTTGTTGCGAGAATACATGCGTTCTTTACACGACACAAATAATTATTAACTAGTATAAAAATTCTATGGACGAGTCACACGACACGATCTAATTTGTCTGTACGTTCATCTGCGAATTTTTCTCGCCTAAGATCTCTCATTCCCGGCCAGGAATTAACGTTACCATTAACAGCTTGATTCTAATGTGGCTAACAACTTTCTTCACCACGGCAAAATTTCTGTCATGTGGTAACTTTTGTACCCTTTTGGTATTCTGCCACGAAAGTAGCCGGATAATTTTTTACCCACTAAAATAGGTGGTAACATCGATGTAACCACCACAAAAGCTGTTGTTTAGAAAAAGGCAATACTGAAAAATAAAGAGTTTGTGAGCGCAAATAAGTAAACATAATAGCAACAAGTAAGGAAGGCTAAGTCGGGTGTAACCGAACATTACATACTCAGTTGAGAGCTATGGAGACAAAATAAGGAAAATCACATGTAGGAAAATGAACCTAGGGTAACCCTGGAATGTGGTTGTATGACATGTACATCAAATGAAGGTATTTAAGAGTATTTAGGAGAGAGTAGCCATAGTTTATGATGACGCCATTTAGGGATATCGCCATAAAGGTGGACCAGGGCTGACTCTAGAATTGTTTGTACGATATGGGTATCAAAATGAAAGGTGTTACTGAGCATTTTAAGAGGGAGTGGGCTTAGGTCTATAGGTGGACGCCTTTTCGAGATATCGCCATTAAGGTGGCCAGGGGTGACTCTAGAATATGTTTGTACGATATGGGTATCAAATGAAAGCTGTTAATGAGTATTTGAAAAGGAGTGATCCTTAGTTCCATAGGTGGACGCGCGTTTCGAGATATCGCCATAAAGGTGGACCAGGGGTGTCTCTAGAATGTGTTTTGACGATATGGGTATCAAACGAAAGGTGTTACTGAGCATTTTAAGAGGGAGTGGGCATTAGGTCTATAGGTGGACGCCTTTTCGAGATATCGCCATTAGGGTGGGCCAGGGGTGACTCTAGAATGTTTGTACGATATGGGTATCAAACGAAAGTGTTACTGAGCATTTTAAGAGGGAGTGGGCATTAGGTCTATAGGTGGACGCCTTTTCGAGATATCGCCATTAGGGTGGGCCAGGGGTGACTCTAGAAGTGTTTGTACGATATGGGTATCAAATGAAAGGTGGTAATGAGTATTTTAAAAGGGAGTGGAATCCTTAGGTCTATAGGTGGACGCCTTTTCGAGATATCGCCATAAAGGTGGACCAAGGGTGACTCTAGAATGTTTGTACGATATGGGTATCAAACGAAAGGTGTTACTGAGCATTTTAAGAGGGAGTGGGCATTAGGTCTATAGGTGGACGCCTTTTCGAGATATCGCCATTAGGGTGGGCCCAGGGGTGACTCTAGAATGTGTTTGTACGATATGGGTATCAAATGAAAGGTGGTAATGAGTATTTTAAAAGGGAGTAATCCTTAGTTCTATAGGTGGACGCCTTTTCGAGATATCGCCATAAAGGTGGGACCAAGGGTGACTCTAGAATGTTTGTACGATATGGGTATCAAACGAAAGGTGTTACTGAGCATTTTAAGAGGGAGTGGGCATTAGGTCTATAGGTGGACGCCTTTTCGAGATATCGCCATTAGGGTGGCCAGGGGTGACTCTAGAATGTTTGTACGATATGGGTATCAAACGAAAGGTGTTACTGAGCATTTTAAGAGGGAGTGGGCATTAGGTCTATAGGTGGACGCCTTTTCGAGATATCGCCATTAGGGTGGGCCAGGGGTGACTCTAGAATGTTTGTACGATATGGGTATCAAACGAAAGGTGTTACTGAGCATTTTAAGAGGGAGTGGGCATTAGGTCTATAGGTGGACGCCTTTTCGAGATATCGTCATTAGGGTGGGCCAGGGGTGACTCTAGAATGTTTGTACGATATGGGTATCAAACGAAAGGTGTTACTGAGCATTTTAAGAGGGAGTGGGCATTAGGTCTATAGGTGGACGCCTTTTCGAGATATCGCCATTAGGGTGGGCCAGGGGTGACTCTAGAATGTTTGTACGATATGGGTATCAAACGAAAGGTGTTACTGAGCATTTTAAGAGGGAGTGGGCATTAGGTCTATAGGTGGACGCCTTTTCGAGATATCGCCATTAGGGTGGGCCAGGGGTGACTCTAGAATGTGTTTGTACGATATGGATATCAAATTAAAGGTATTAATGAGGGTTTTAAAAGCGAGTGGCCCTTAGATGTATATGTGAAGGCGTTCTCGCGATATCGACCAAAATGTGGACCAGGTGATCCAGAAAATCATCTGTCGGGTACTGCTAATTTATTTATATATGCAATACCACTAACAGTATTCCTGCCAAGATTCCAAGGGCTGTTGATTTCGCCTTGTAGAACTTTTTCATTTTCTTCTACTTAATATGGTAGGTGTCACACCCATTTTACAAAGTTTTTTCCAAAGTTATATTTTGCGTCAATAAACCAATCCAGTTACCATGTTTCATCCCTTTTTTCGTATTTGGTATAGAATTATGACATTTTTTTCATTTTTCGTAATTTTCGATATCGACAAAGTGGGCGTGGTTATGGTCGGATTTCGGCCATTTTTTATACCAAGATAAAGTGAGTTCAGATAAGTACGTGGGCTAAGTTTAGTAAAGATATGTCAGTTTTTGCTCAAGTTATTGTGTTAACGGCCGAGCGGAAGGACAGACGGTGGACTGTGTATAAAAACTGGGCGTGGCTTCCACCGATTTCGCCCATTTTCACAGAGAACAGTTACCGTCATAGAATCTATGCCCCTACCAAATTTGAGAAGGATTGGTAAATTTTGTTCGACTTATGGCATTAAAAGTATTCTAGACAAACTAAATGAAAATGGGCGGAGCCACGCCCATTTTGAAATTTTCTTTTATTTTTGTATTTTGTTGCATCATATCATTACTGGAGTTGAATTTTGACTTAATTTACTTATATACAGTAAAGATATTAAATTTTTGTTAAAATTTGAATTAAAAAAATTTTTTTTTAAAAAGTGGGCGTGTTCTTCATCCAATTTTGCTAATTTTTATTTAGCACATATATAGTAATAGTAGTAACGTTCCTGCCAAATTTCATCATGATATCTTCAACGACTGCCAAATTACAGCTTGCAAAACTTTTAAATTACCTTCTTGTAAAAGTGGGCGGTGCCACGCCCATTGTCCAAAATCTTACTAATTTTCTATTCTGCGTCATAACGTCAACCCATCTACCAAGTTTCATCGCTTTAACCGCCTTTGGCAATGAATTATCGCATTTTTCGGTTTTTCGAAATTTTCGATATCGAAAAAGTGGGCGTGGTTATAGTCCGATATCGTTCATTTTAAATAGCGATCTGAGATGAGTGCCCAGGAATCTACATACCAAATTTCATCAAGATACCTCAAAATTTACTCAAGTTATAGTGTTAACGGACGACGGACGGACGGACGGACATGGCTCAATCAAATTTTTTTTCGATACTGATGATTTTGATATATGGAAGTCTATATCTATCTCGATTCCTTTATACCTGTACAACCAACCGTTATCCAATCAAAGTTAATATACTCTGTGAGCTCTGCTCAAATGAGTATAAAAAGTGTGCTTCTTGCTATACATATTTGTTTCCATGTACTTTCACAGTATATATTACAATATAGCTATGTAAAAACGTGTGCATGTATGCACATATGTATATACACATCGTCCCGTTTATTCGTTAACATCGTATCTACGAGCGACACATCGTCGGTAAAGCCATGGGGAACCATCTTCTCTTCTTCTTTCCTTCCTTAACTCTTAATGGAGCATAGGGCCCAACAACCGATTTGAATCTTATTCTATTTGGTGCTATCCTCGTGACATCATTCCACGTGTAACCTGCATCTTCCAATTCCTTATCGACAGTTCTACGCCAGGTTTTCGCTGGCGCCCCGGGTCTTCTGCTTCCCTGCGGGTTCCACCGCAGTGCTTGCCTTGCTATATTGTCTGGAGGCCTCCTAATCGAGTGTCCAATCCACGACCACTTGCGTTTTGCAATTTCTGTGGCTGCCTTTGTTTGGCTTGTCCTTCGCCACAATTCGTCGTTTGTTATTGTTTCGGGCCATCGAATTTTCAAGATTCGGCGTAGGCATTTATTAATAAAAACTTGGCGCTTCTCAATTAAGCTTGAACTTTTCCACGTCTCACAAGCATAAAAGAGCACTGATTTAACATTTGAATTAAATAGTCGCAGCTTAGTTTTCAGTGATATATGACTGGACCTCCATACTTCTGTCAGTTGGCCGAAAGCCGCTCTTGCTTTATTTATGCGGGATGTAACGTCCTCGTCCGCACCGCTTCTATTGGAGATAATACTGCCGAGGTAAACTGCGGATTCTACACATTCAATTTCGTTTCCATCGACAGTGAACATTGTTGGTCTTGCTGAAACATTATAACCGCATTTTATGATTTTTGTTTTGTCGGTATTGATACTTAGCCCGGCCCTTTTGGCGTATCTGTCCACGGCTTCTAAATTATATTGTAGGTCTGTGCCTCTGTGACTTAGCATACATACATCGTCTGCATACTCTAAGTCTTCTAACTGACCGAAAGGTGTCCACTGTATTCCATGCCTAGCGGTTGTCGCACGCCTCATAATTTCATCCAATGCCACGATGAACAAAAGCGGAGAGAGTACACAACCCTGCCGTACACCGCTTTTGACATCGAAGGGTTCCGAAAGACATCCGTCGTGACTCACACGGCTTTTAAACTCGTCATACATGGCCTTTATAATGTTGATTATTTTAGTGGGCATACCTCGGCTTCGTAATACATCCCATATGAATTGCCTGTCAAGGCTGTCAAAGGCTTTTTTGAAGTCAATTAGTAGTAAATAGGCGGATGTTCTATATTCGCAGCATTGTTCAACAATAATTCGAACAGTATTTATTAGGTCAACGCAGGATCTGTTTTGTCTAAAGCCAAACTGGTTTTCCCGTAACGCTGTTTCCACGGCCTCTTGAATTCTCGTTAGTAAAATCGTAGAGAATACTTTGCTGGGAATAGGGAGTAAAGTGACACCTCTGTAATTGTTACAATCTGAAGCATCTCCTTTTTTGGCACTTTCACAAGAATGCCTTCGTTCCATTGATGGGGGTAGGATTCTTCTTCCCATATCTGACGAAAAATTTGAAGCAGAGCTTCGGCTGCAGTATCTGGATCTGCTTTGAGGTATTCAGCATATATGTTATCAATTCCTGGTGCTTTACCTTTCTTTAGAGACTTGATCGCAGTTGTAATTTCATTTTTGGTGGGTGGCGAACTGTTCACTTCACTAAAGTGGGGTTGGTTGCTGGAGTTTAAGATACTATCACTGTTGCCCGCGTCCTCGCTATAAGCACCTACAGGATTATTCAAAACATTCTTAAAGTGCTCCACCCATACCTTCATTTGTTGTTCACTGTTAGTGATAATGTTTCCATTTGTATCTTTAATGGTTTTGGTCCCTTGTAATGCTTCCCAGTGGGTTATCTGCTTATACCATATAGTTCCTTCATGTTATTTAGTCTAGCTGCCGTCTCGGCTCGACTTGCTAATGCGTCAACCCATTTTCTCTTATCCTTTCTAGCTGACTTCTTTATTTGTCCGCATTTTTCTTTATAGTTTGCTGATAACTCTTTTGCTTCAACTGAATCTGTATTATTTTCCCATCTGAGAAGGGATTCTTTGATTTGTCGTCGCTGTTCAACTAGAGTCCACGTGTCGTTACATAGCCATACTTTCATTGTTCTATTCTTGTATCCAAGGATGCTGCTACCAACTTCTTGATATATATTGCTAACCATGTTCAGCGCTTCAGTCGTACCATCATTTGTACACTCGTGCTCGAAACGTTCTCGCACTGCCGCATTGAAGTTACTGCGGAACTCCTGCTGCTCTAATTTCCCTATATCGATTTTCTTACTCATTTTCTGTCGACTTTTCTTTACTGCATTTACTTTGATTCTAAAACTACCAACTACCAATTGATGATCACTACCAATTTCCGTGCCTCTTTTAACGCGCACATCTAGCAACGATGTTCTCCATCTCTTGTTTATCAGTATGTGATCAATTTGACTCTTGGTACGTTGGTCGGGAGACGTCCATGTCGTTTTGTGGGCTGGTTTAGGTGGGAATAAGCTTCCGCCGACTACCAAATCATATTCGCAGCAAAAGTCGATGAGCCTGCTTCCGTGGTCATTCCGGATACCAGGGCTGTGTTTACCCAAGTATATTTCCAGCCCGTCATTTTCGGATCCGACTTTGGCGTTAAGATCGCCCACCATCATAAATATGTCACCTTGCCCGTACATATCTGTTTACGCAGCTGCTTAGCGTATCAAAAACTCATTTTTTGTTTCCACACTTTGGTTCTCGGTAGGCCCATACACATTCATTATGATCAACTTCCTTGCCCTTTGTACGTAGCATCAGCATCAGAATCCTAGGGCTTATTGGCACCCATTCAATGATGCTGTCTGCTATTTTCCTTGTCATTAGGATACCCACAGCCACTGGTGTGACTCTCTCCCTCTTTTCGGCCTGAGTACAGAAAAGTTGTCTCTTGGTCGTTTATGCGGCCATGTCCTGTCCATCTGCACTCCTGTATGGCTACTATGTCTAGTCTATAGCGCTGAATTTCCCTTCTCAGTTGTTCCAGTTTTCCGCTCTCATGGAGTGTGCGCACATTCCACGTACATATTCTCGTTTTCTGCTTCATTTTTATATTGCCACGGTTTCGCATACGATTCTGCTCGGTCGTCCCGGTTTCATTCATCGTAATATTTAAGCTTGAATTTGGCACCTCCACATCCGATGTGCCAGCTGCCGGAGCAGAGGGGTTGTGCAGAAAATGCTGATTACACCATGGAGAGTTGTTTCCGCTATCGTTTTGATTCATGCCAAACTATTATTTAACTCTTAATCAGCGAGTGATGAGCTCACGGATTGTTCGAAATAGGGCCGCCCCTTACATGGGGAACAGGCGCCCACCTGCCGGCTGCTTGGCTGCCAAATAGGCGCAAGGATTTGGTGGTTTATTAACGAAGTTGTCCTTCTTCGACCTGTGTGGTCCGCGGGAGATATTTCATTTCTCTCCTACCACCCATATCTGGGAGGCATTCCCCTATCCGCCACCTGGAGATGCGCCCTCTAGGGATTTCAGACTCCCCGAAGGGAACTGGCGGAGCCATATACGGTAGCAACATGGTGACATACCTACAAACATAAATAAAAATTCCATATATTTCGTTTTTGTAAATTCGATGGACAAATGTCAAAATCGTACTGCGCCGGAAGTTGATGTATCAAATTAAATAAAAAAGTTTTTATTCAGCTGTCCCATGCTGCCACCTTGTATCGTTCCGCCATGGGTAAAGCGAAGAAGCCCAACTTTTAAATTTCACCACAGACACTGGTGAGTTTTTCGGTGATGACAGCGTTACCACTTTGGCCAGAATCGCGAATAAAACAACTGGTAACGATTTTCGGTTACATAATGTTCTGGGTACTATTTTACCGGTAACGCTAAGAATCGGGCCGTTATACATAAGTAAAGTTTTTCTTGCGTGCCCGGTTATTTTATCTTTTAAAAGGCCTTCCAACATTAATTTATATGTGACATCAAATGAGTCAAGAATGTTAGACATCGAATCTATTCTTTCAACAAAATTTATTAGAGCGTTACTATCTATCACCGTCAAAATTAGCGAGATTTTTCAGGTTGGAAGAAATAATTTTAAATTTGCTATTTGCATCAAGGCTTTCCATTTTGGTGTTTTGATTAATTACGCACAGCAGTTAATTAAATACCCTTTACCTTCTAATAACTAACGTAAATACAATAATAAATAAATACTTTATTTTTTCTCACTGCGTTCTCATTCCAATGTTGTCAGCACCTCTCTTCAGAAATCCGGTTTGGTTCTTCGTCAAGTTGTTGATTTTGAGACTATGGGAATCCCGCTTCTTTCTCTGAGTAATATTTTTGGTGATTTTTGTTAATACCTCTCGACCAGGTATTACTTTGGTTCGTTGGTGAAGCTGTTGATTAAGTTATTTTTAATTTCAGTTTCTCTCTTTTGGTAACGGGTTTGAGTAGGTACATACTGTTACAGAGAATCAGTAGTAAGCTCTTAAATAAAACGCGCAAGTGAATGTACAAAAGGTTTAATTCAAACTGATAACTTCAATATGTACAAAGTAATGAATGTTGCGTACCACAGCTACTGTGGTGTAAAACTCAAATTGACATTTTATATGCAATGTTGCCACACAGGACAAATATTAATCTTATTATTTGAACACTTCTTCTTAAGGTTAAATATTTGTTTCAAAAAACTAACTTTAATTTATTTTAACCCAAGCAAATTTACAAAATGACAATGTTTTTTCTTGTTCAAACATTTGGTTAAAATATCGGCAACATTTTCATTGGTAGAAATATACTTTAAATCAATTTCATTATTTTCTACTTTTTCACGAATGAAATGGTACTTAATATCTATGTGTTTGGTCCGTTTATGATGAACTGGATTACGTGCTATATGCTGCGCACTGACATTGTCACCATAGAGAACCATTGGAGCTGTATTCGACCAACCTATTTCATTTAATAATCTTTGGATAAAAACCGCTTCCTTCGTTGCTGTTGCTAAAGCCACATACTCGGCTTCAGTGCTGCTTAAAGCTGTCACATTTTGTTTTGTTGAAGCCCATGAAAATGCACTGCTTCCCAAATAGAACGCATAACCCGAATATGACTTTCTGTCGTATGGATCGTTAGCCCAATCTGCGTCAGCGAACCCTTTCACATATTCACCAGTCTTACGATATACAATACTTAAATTCATTGTAGCCGAAAGATAACGCAATACGTGTTTAGCCGCTGTTTCGTGTTCTTTATGTGGATCAGTATTACGCCTAGAAAGCTTACTAACAGCGTGTAAAATATCTGGGCGACTCAAGACTGCTAAATACATCAGAGAACCTATTAAAGATTGGTATTCAGTGACATTTACCTTAACACATTTCTCGTCTCTGCATCCAACTTGAAAACCTGGATCAAGTGGTGTTGCAACTTCTCTACACTCCTGCATTCCGTATGTTTCAAGCACAGATTTAATGTACTTCTTCTGATTTAGAGAAATTGTACCTATTTCCCCTTGTCGCTGAATTTCTAAGCCAAGAAAATACCTTACAGCACCGCCATCATGCATTTGAAATTTCGACGCTATCTTCATTTTAATTGCTGATATTTCGATCTCACTGGAACAAACTATAAGTAAATCATCCACGTAGACTGCTATGTAACAAAACTGCTGTTTGTCTTTTCTCACATATAAACACGGTTCATATTTGCATTTTTTGAAGCCAATATCGTTTAAAACTGCATCCAAAGTACTATTCCATACACGGCCGGACTGCTTTAATCCATAAATCGCTTTCTGAAGTTTCAAAACTTTGTTAGGATACTCTTTGCTAATGAAACCCTTTGGTTGTTTCATATAAACATTTTCGTATAGCTTTCCATTTAAATACGCATTAGATATGTCCACCTGGTGCATAAACATCTGTTTTTCCGCAGCTATCGCAAAAAGCATGCGTATAGTTTCATACCGAATTACTGGAGAGAATGTCTCCCAGTAGTTGACTCCCAGTTGTTGCCCACAACCTTTAGCAACTAACCTTGATTTGAATCTCTCGATCTCACCGTGCTCGTCTCTTTTTATTCGAAAAACCCATTTCGACCCTATGACTTTTTGCCCCTTTGGCAAATCAACCATAGTCCACGTATTGTTTGCTATAAGCGCGTCGTACTCTGATTGCATGGAACTTCGCCATTCATCAGCATATTGACCATTTAATGCTTCTTCAGGAGTTTCTGGTGTCTCGCTGTCTTCTAAACCATTTATGTTATTAAGTGTTTGATACTGTTTCCTTGGCCCTGCCTCGTTGACCTGTATAAACATATGCTGGTCGTCCAGGTCCGCGTTTTTGTATTTCTTGCTCATCACTTTCAGCTTCGTCAGGAGTTGCATACTCTTCTTCTTCGCCGGAGTCACTTTTTATTACATGCTCGACTACTTCATCTGCTAATTGTTCATTTTCTTTAATTTCAGTAGATTCCAGACGTATAATGTTTGTCGCAAAATCATCATTTATATCTGACAAGTCACTTTCTGACGTAGTACTCTTACAAAAATCGCCTTCTACAAATTTAACATCACGCCGCTCTATAATAGCACGTTTTTGCCTGTCATATAAGCGATATGCTTTTGCTGTTTTTGAATATCCGACAAATATATACTCATGGCCTTTTGCTTCAAATTTCTTCTTACTTGTTTTATTAACTGCAATGCTCTTGACCCGAAAATACGGAGATGTTTCACTGAAGGTTTGCGCTTTTTCCATATTTCAAATGGAGTAACTTGATTTAGTACTTGAGTAGGACATCTATTGCGCAAATACACTGCAGTTTGTACTGCTTCAGCCCACAAAAACTCTTCAAGGTTCGCATAAATCAATAAACTTTTCGCCATTTCAATTATGGTTCTATTTGCTCGCTCCGCTACACCGTTTTGTTGAGGTGTATACGGTACAGTCAATTCTCTTTTTATGCCACATTTTTTTAAATAATTTTCAAAATCACCATTAACATATTCTGTGCCGTTATCGCTTCGCACAGTCTTAATTTTACAGTCCATTTGACATTCAACATAGCTTTTAAATTCTTTGAAAAAAAATTCATTTTTGGCCCTCACAAAATATACAAATATTTTTCGAGAAAAATCGTCTATGAATGTGACAAAATAGCGATTGCCACCCAATGATTTTATATTCATAGGCCCACACACATCTGTGTGTATGAGTTCAAGCACTTTCTTTGTTGAACGTTAAACTTTTCGTGTAAATGGCAATGCACAAATTTTCGCTTTATTGCATGTATCGCAATTTACCTGCCTCGGCATATTTTTTAAATGTATACCACAAACCAGATCTTTCTCACAAAGTTCTTTTAGGCTTTGAAAATTCAAATGTCCATACCTATTATGCCACATCGTTGTCATTGAATCAACACTTAACATACTTACACTACTATTTTGTTTTCAGTGTACAAATACAAGTTATTTGTTTGTTTTGCTTGCAATACTATTGCATTCTTTTTATCTCTCACTGTGGCCAATTGTTTTTCAAACGTCGTGAAATTACCAAATTCTGCTGCTTTACTCACAGACAAAAAATTCATACGCAACGATGGCACATACAAAATATTTTGAAGGGTTATTTTTTTATTACTATTTTGTAACACTACAGTACCTATACCGGGCGAATCAACAAATTTATCTGCTGCCAACATTACTTTAATTTCATTGGCAATAAAAGAAACAAACGGACTTCTATCACAACACATACACAAACAGCGCTCCATAAGTCCGTTGTAATTAGCACACTACGCACCGATACCGACCACACGTCGTAATTGTCTTCTGCAAGTTTTTCTATTTGCAGTGCGAGACTCATTTTTTCGCAAATTAAAAAACCGGTATTTCGCGTCACAAACTTATTCAAAAATTTATTTTATATATCTTGTATTTAAAAGCCCCTTTTACGTTCTTCTGGGCCCATAACCATTGTTACAGAGAATCAGTAGTAAGCTCTAAATAAAACGCGCAAGTGAATGTACAAAAGGTTTAATTCAAACTGATAACTTCAATATGTACAAAGTAATGAATGTTGCGTACCACAGCTACTGTGGTGTAAAACTCAAATTGACATTTTATATGCAATGTTGCCACACAGGACAAATATTAATCTTATTATTTGAACACATACATATATGTATGTATGTTTTTTTATGCAAATACAGTTTATGCACCTTTTTTCAGCACAGATTTTTATACTCAGTTGAGCAGAGCTCACAGAGTATATTAACTTTGATTGCATAACGGTTGGTTGTACAGGTATAAAGGAATCGAGATAGATATAGACTTCCATATATCAAATTTATCAGTATCGAAAAAAATTCGATTGAGCCATGTCCGTCCATCCGTCTGTCCGTCTGTCCGTTAACACGATAACTTGAGTAAATTTTGAGGTATCTTGATGAAATTTGGTATGTAGGTTCCTGGGCACTCATCTCAGATCGCTATTTAAAATGAACGATATCGGACAATAACCACGCCCACTTTTCGATATCGCATTAAGCGATGAAACTTGGTAGGTGAGTTGAGCTTATGACGCAGAATAGAAAACTAGTAAAATTTTGGACAATGGGCGTGGCACCGCCCACTTTTAAATGAAGGTAATTTATAAGTTTTGCTAGCTGTAATTTGGCAGTCGTTGAAGATATCATGATGAAATTTGGCAGGAACGTTACTCCTATTACTTTATGTCTGATTAATAAAAATTAGCAAAATCGGAGAACGACCACGCCCACTTTTTAAAATTTTTTTTTAAATTCAAATTTTAAAAGAAAAGTTAATATCTTTACAGCATATAAGTAAATTATGCCAAAATTCAACTCCAGTAATGATATGGTGCAACAAAATACAAAAATAAAAGAAAATTTCAAAATGGGCGTGGCTCCACCCTTTTTCATTTAATTTGTCTAGGATGCTTTTAATGCCATAAGTCGAACAAAAATTAACCTATCCTTGCGAAATTTGGTAGAGGCTTAGCTCCTAGGACGATAACTGTTTTCTGTGAAAAAGGGCGAAATCGGTTGAAGCCACGCCCAGTTTTTATACACAGTCGACCGTCTGTCCTTCCACTCGGCCGTTAACATGATAACTTGAGCAAAAATCGATATATCTTTACTAAACTCAGTTCACGTACTTAAAAAATGGCCGAAATCCGACTATGACCACGGCCTCTTTTTCGATATCGAAAATTACGAAAAATGAAAAAAATGCCATAATTATATACCAAATACGAAAAAAGGAATGAAACATGGTAATTGTATTGGTCTATTGACGCAAAATATAACTTTAGAAAAAAACTTGGTAAAATGGGTTTGACACCTACCATATTAAGTAGAAGAAAATGAAAAAGTTTTGCAGGGCGAAATCAAAAGCCCTTGGAATCTTGGAAGGAATACTGTACGTGGTATTACATATATAAATAAATTAGCGGTACCCGACAGATGATGTTCTGGATCACCCTGGTCCACATTTTGGTAGATATCTCGAAAACGACTTCACATATACAACTAAGGGCCACTCCCTTTTAAAACCCTCATTAATACTTTTAATTTGATACCCATATCGTACAAACACATTCTAGAGTCACCCCTGGTCCACGTTTATGGCGATATCTCGAAAAGGCGTCCACATATAGAACTAAGGCCTACTCCTTTTTAAAATACTCATTAACACCTTTCATTTGATACCCATATCGTACAAACAAATTCTAGAGTCACCCCTGGTCCACCTTTATGGCGATATCTCGAAAAGGCGTCCACCTATAGAACTAAGGCCCACACCCTTTTAAAATACTGATTAACACCTTTCATTTGATACCCATATCGTACACAAAAATTCTAGAGTCACCGCTGGCCCACCTTTATGGCGATATCTCGAAAGGGCATCCACCTATAGAACTAAGGCCCACTCCCTTTTAAAATACTGATTAACACCTTTCATTTGATACCCATATCGTACACAAAAATTCTAGAGTCACCGCTGGCCCACCTTTATGGCGATATCTCGAAAGGGCATCCACCTATAGAACTAAGGCCCACTCCCTTTTAAAATACTCATTAACACCTTTCATTTGATACCCATATCGTACAAACAAATTCTTTTGTCACCCCTGGTCCACCTTTATGGCGATATCTCGAAAAGGCGTCCACCTATAGAACTAAGGCCCACACCCTTTTAAAATACTCATTAGCACCTTTCATTTGATACCCATATTGTACAAACGCATTCTAGAATCACCCCTGGTCCACGTTTATGGCGATATCCCGAAAAGGCGTCCACCCATAGAACAAAGGCCCACTCCCTTTTAAAACACTTATTAACACCTTTCATTTGATACCCATATAGTACAAACAAATTCTAGAGTCACCCCTGGTCCACGTTTATGGCGATATCTCGAAAAGGCGTCCACATATAGAACTAAGGCCCACGCCCTCTTAAAATACTCATTAACACCTTTCGTTTGATACTCATATCGTACAAACAAATTCTAGAGTCACCCCTGGTCCATCTTTATGGCGATATCTCGAAAAGGCGTACATCTATAGAACTTAGGCCCACGCTCTTTTAAAATACTCATTAATACCTTTTATTTGATACCCATATCGTACAAAATAAATTCTAGAGTCACCCCTGGTCCACCTTTATGGCGATATCTCGAAAAGACGTCCACCTATAGAACTTAGGCCCACGCTCTTTTAAAATACTCATTAATACCTTTTACTTGATACCCATATCGTACAAACAAATTCTCGAGTCAGGCCTGGTCCACCTTTATGGCGATATCCCTAAATGGCGTACATCTATAGATCTATGGCCCACTTCCTCTTAAAATACTCTTTAATACCTTCCATTTGATACACATGTCATACAAACACATTCCAGGGTTACCCTAGGTTCCTTTTACAACATGGTGATTTCCCTTACTTTGTCTCCACAGCTCTCAACTGAGTATGTAATGTTCGGTTACACCCGAACTTAGCCTTCCTTACTTGTTTCTTTTGTCTTTAATTTTTAATAGACAATTTAAATTTTAGTAATGTAATACATTCGATTTTTTGTTGAACTTAAACTTTGAGGACTCAATTTCTTTTTTGAATAAAACGTTTAGCCTTGTCCACTTATTTTTCGTTTTAATAAAATGGTCCAATTATAATTATTCACTTTTTGATTGAGCTTTTTAAATATTAGCAGTTTTTTGTTTTTTTTTAATGTTGTATTTAATATAAACATTTAAATATTTGTAGATTTTAGTTCTCTTCGAACAATTGTGCAGATTTTAAACGGCTTATTGAACAAATCGTGACACTTAAATTTTTTTTCCGACTGCGCCAATAAAGTAGTGGATTTTTGGATCTGTTTTATTTCACCTTTATTTTCCCAACTGAACACATATTTTTTCTTAACGACTAATTGAGCTTAAACATTAAACTAAAAATAACGGTTTATGAAAGATTGTTAGAGAGTGAGTTTAAATGAAAGTAAGAGAAAGTGAATTATAAACTACGTAAGAGTAAGTAACAAAAAAACTAATTAAGAGAAAGTAGATTATGAAGAGGAGGTTGGAGATAGTACTGATATGTATATAACTATATGCAAACCACCCTATATTGCG
>JARSSU010006844.1:0-36829 GCA_029619165.1 Eurosta solidaginis | reverse complement strand
TAAGTCGCACATCCTTGTTCTTATATCGCATAATCCTTCTTTGCATGTCGATCCTGACGCCATGGTCAACTAAGAAGTCCACTCCCAATATGACTTCAACAACAATCTCTGCCACAACGAATTTGTGTAAAACCGTGACCTTTCCTAATAAGACTTCACATACACTTCCCCTGTACTTGGTTACTCGCCAGTGACCGTACGCAATCTTGCTCCATGTAAGGGCTTTACTCTCCTGCTGACCAAGTCAGTCGGATTAAGGAATGAGATGCCCCGTATCTACAGTCAGTATACGCTCCTTGCCATCCACATTTACTCTTACGGCACTGCTCGATTTTCTTCCGATTCGTGATACAGATATCACGGGACATTCAATAGCTGGATCAAATTCTCGATCTTTACATCTGGCTCGCTCTTGCTCATCTCCTCCAACTTTGTACTTAAGACCACCCATGCTGGTGGAACCACTAGAATCAACATCGCAATGACGTGCAATGTGACCCGGTTTCCCGCATTTGAAGCATTTATTTACTCTGTCACTCCGCTTTTGCACCGCTTTCAGTGCCTCCAATATTCTGTCCACCCAGTCTGGCCTTTCTACTTCCACACGGCGTGCTTTGTATGCGGGCAGGGGGAAGAAAGTGTTCACGGAAAACATTATTTCTCCACTTAGTTCTGAACGGAAGCACGTTTATCGCACAATAAGCTCGGAAAACTTATTTGATGAAGATATCGGGCATCCTCGGAAAAAGGCGGACGCTGCATAAAGGGTAAGCTGAAAGAGCGTATGTTAGCTTTATGGTGCATTGTAAATGGATGCAGTATCGACTGATAGAAATAGTATCCGAGGGTTCTTACGGAATAAGTAGGCTTTGACGACTGAAATTTTCTTACATATGGAGAGATGGGATGAGCTAAAGGTTGTATGGGATTGCATCAATTTTTTTCCGAGTTAGTCGGGCAAGAGCTGTTAGAAAGTTTTTCAGAAGCTACCTGAATCAATCTCTGACCAAACCCTATGAATATCAATTTAACTCCCTACAGCCCTAATGTATTTATCGCTACAACATCAATAACAACATATCATTGGCCTAAGAAAACATGCCGTAAATTATTAGGCTTACCTGGGAGAGAACACTAGGAAGTACCTCCTGTTTTCAAACGAAGACTCAGCATATACCCAAGTACGCCTTGAGAGCCACGGCACTATCGACTGACATGAATAAATAGCAAACATAATGGCAAACGAAGTCCTCCCTTGATTTACAAAGGTCTCGTGCTCCCTTATACGTAAATCAAAAATAACACAACGCACTCTATACTTCTGAGGAGATTCAGGTGGAGCTTCTATTCCAATTCGCGCTACTTTTAAATTTTCCTATAAATTGTTGGGACGGTACCTACATGTTTTATGCCGACGCCGTTGCAGATGAGTTTTCGCTTTAGTGGCGAAAATACACTGAAGTATTTGCCAGACCACTACAAGGGACGACAAAGTTTAGAAAAATTTGTCTCTAAATTTCGTGTGCCTTGAACCAGCGGCCTTCGGTGGATTGGCGAGTACGCTACATCCACATCACGGTGACAGCTTCATTATGTGTACGTATATATCTTAAAGTGAGTAATTGTTTACTTATTCAATACACACTTGTTATCATGATATCCAAGAGCTGACCTGGTTTAAAATTCTCAGAACACAACAAAACAATATTAAGCTCTTTAACAAGTTAGCCAGAAATAGCCGAAAGAGGGGAAATGAACATTAAGGCACTTCCGATTTGCAATTGTATTAAGTTCTGCACAATAAGTTATTATACCGAGAATGTAAATAAAGGAGGAGAGACGGTTGGAAGGTAGGTTCCACACAAATATGCAGCATTAATTTGTTGTAATGTGCCAAAAGACAAAAGGCCTTCACAATAAAAACAAAACAACGCATATAGATGAAATTGTATATCCACACCAACAGCAAAGCCAGATCTATGCAAAGCGCATCACCATGGGTCGTCTGTTAGTTGTATGGATGTTGTAGTTATGTTCTAGCGGAGACAAACGGCAACATTAATTATAATTAACAAAACATTTTATCACATTCAAATTCCGAATCAGAATCAGAAAACAGATGACCGTTCCAATGCCCTGAATTGAGTATCGTGCAAACGAGTTCAGAGTTTAATCAGAGCTGCTTTCTCAATTTGATGCTGTATCATCCAGTTAATACGCATTAGCGTACAACCTGTGTAGGCTATAAGCTAATGGATTCATTAGCAGCGTAGCACAATAAATGGGTTAAGCAATACAATGCATGTATGTATAATAACCTGGGTCGATTGTATGAACGAAAGTTAACCGACATCGCGCCATCGATTTTTCGATAGGATTTGGGCTCCGGAAAAAAAAGTTCCACTATGCATACCCAAAAAAAATAATTTTCGAGCCTGCGAAAAAAAATGGCGAAAGATTAAATTTTTCGACCAGAACACTCCCCAAAACCCAAAAAATATTTTTTTTTAATTGTTGTAAAAACGTTGGCGATAACAGTTTTTTGATGTTTGGGTTTTGGTTGAAAAAATTTACCCTTGCGCCATTTTTTTTTCGCAGGCTCGAAAATTATTTTTTTGGGTATGCATAGTGGAACTTTTTTTCCGGGGCCCAAATCCTATCGAAAAATCGATGGCGCAATGTCGGTTAACTTTCGTCCATACAAATCGACCTAGGTTAGTGTATATACCCACATGCATAAGAGGCAGTGCTCGGACTTCTGCCACTAAAGGGGCCTTATAGCCTACAAACTTGTTTATTCAACGGGTAAAGGCTATACTAGAAGCAAAATGTACAGGATAACACAAGGACCATAGGGTCTTATCACGTTTACTGCAGTGTTGGTTTTGATATGGGAAAGAGACTTCGTCGCCGTTAGTCAGTAACGGCTGGCACGCGCATTTCGCGAGGATTTTCAATATACAATTACTTGAACATTTGCACCAAAAGATGATATAGCCAATGCCGATACGGATTTTTGTTCTGCAGTGGCGATAACTGCCGCCAATTAATCATTTTGCGCCATGGTTTTATCTTCACTGTTCTTATAATTTTTTCACAATTGTTTTCTCTTTCCTTTTAAATTACCAACTTCGACCAAAGTAGCCTTTTTTTTAAGTCAATGTACTTGCTTTTACGTTCCCTTCAATATTGCTGTGACTGCCACTTCTACCTTCCTACCGTAGTGACCTAATATACCCGACACACTAGAAATGTACTAAGCTATGTAAAGATGCGCAACCATATATCAAGCGTATAGCGACCCACATACATTTTTTTTTGTATAAACAAATTCCTAATAGAAGTAAATTTGTTAGTCTAAGCTTGTAACATCTACGCATGATCTTCGACAATATACAGTCCCGCGCTTGGATACACGCCTTTACCGCTTGTTCGATCATGTGCACCTCTCGCCTTCGTTTAATCTCGCCCAGTCTAATTGGGACGTCTACGGAGCAAGCTTCGAGGAATGCGTCTATTCCATATGCCCTATTCCCACTTGCGCCAACCGTCCACCTCTATTGTGGCTCTAAGAGCCCCTTCGAAGCGCAAATACGGAATCAGGTAATATGTTTGTCCTTCAATTGACGACGCAATATTGCTATGGCCTTATGGTCTGCGCTCAAGCTGCCCCGAGGATCCTGAGCCTATTGTTATTAACGCTTTATTCTTTGCTAACAGATCTACAGATGGAATGTGCAGAATGGCGTACAGTGCAGTATTTCTTTGAGGTATGTTCTTATTTGTTTGGTTGAGAGAGAAGGTAATAAGCCGCACGTACACTCTAGCATTCAGACTTGAAAAATAATTGATGATTGATTTAGCTTTTAAACCAAAATTGCAATGTAAGGGCTGTCTATGAACATTCCGCCCCAACCACCGAACGGCAAACTCCTTTCTGCCTGAGGAAAGAAGATTATTGCAGTTAAAAAAAAACAACACCCATAAGATCACAACAATGGAAAAAAAGTTCTAAACTGCATTCATTGAAATAATGTGAAATTCAAACAAAATCCCGTTTCTTTCAAATTCACTCATCTTTTCTTGTAAATGTGTCACTTATTAAAGTTCGAAACACCGTTTACAGGTATTGCCCCACTGTTATTCATGCCAATCGTACTGTTACTTCCTTTGTTAGCTGTTGCTTCCGCAGCATCATTCGTTGGTAGTGTTGTTGTAAATCTTAATGCCGCATATGTAATTGCCATTTTCAACTTAAGCATCAACTGCAGCGCAATTACGCAATAACAATCACCATTCACTTCGTGCTTTAGCACATACAAATGCATTATTGTGGAAGTTTCCATATACCCCCCCCCCACCCGCCCCACCAAACATGTTTATGCAGGTTGTTCAAGCAATTTCTGTTATGCATATTTCTATTTCTTTTATTTCGTTTGCTTAATGAATTTTATTGGAAGCATAGGTTAGGTTAAAGGCCCTATTCGCATGCGAACTTTAAAATTTATGACCCGATCTATGAAAAGGTGGCTTATGACTAAAAAAAAACAGCTGTTAACAGCTGTTTCTCACAATTTCTTTTTGTGTCATAAGCCACCTTTTCATAGACCGGGCCACATTTATCTTCCCTACTAACATAAATGTTGTCAACAAAAACTGCTTTTATCGGACTATAAACCTAAAGCTTACATGATAAAATGGTCCCAAAGCTTTCAGTTGTCAAAGTAACAATGAAAAGCTGCAACTCTTTTTGGACCACCTTATTGTACATTTTTATTTACTGATTGCAACTGATTTCAATGAACGAAAACACCGCAAGCAGCTCTTAACTTCTTTAATCGAGGGATGTCTACATATGCAATTAATTCATCGAAGTTGCTGTCATTAAAAATCCCACTTAAAATATATAAATGCGGCAATGACAGAAAATATCGCGCAATTCGTACGTAACGCAGCAGCTTTAAAGCTGCAAAATTAATGCATACGCTAGCGAATAAATTAATTCATTCAAATTTGAAATATGAAGATTATTTAACCCAAAACTTTATTGAAGTGAAACTTCTTAGGTAAGTTGAACTGGCCGGTCCTTGAGGACCTCACATAGACTGATTGAGTCCGTAGTGTTAACTTCTTAGTTAACGTTCCAATATTTCAGGATAGTGAAATAGTGCTTTCGAGCGAGGAAGCGGTAAATTTTTGGAAAACAAAATATATGGATATTGTAAAGAATTTAGGGAAATCCTGGTTATTTATGCACTTCTGCTAACGTTTGAATCTCTTAACTGTGGAATAAGTCAGTAATATATTCAGTATTAGCAAACTAGTCTTTATTTAGAGTACTTTGGGAGTAGTACTTCAGAATTATACTTCACAACCAATAACGTATTTAAATTAAAACTGAATACTGAATAGTTATTACTCAGCTCGCGCTGCTTTTATACTCTCGGTTTTCCTCGTTCACCCATTTCTCCTAAGGTCTAGTAACTTCGCGAAGAGTCGTGCCTCATGCTTGGTTAGTTACCAGCTATATACATGTTTATCTGTAGTCCCCGCCTCTCCCATAGCCATATGCGTGTTTATGTGTGAGTAACTAATTGAGCTGATGACTACATATTTGTGTGTGTGAGATATCCCTTCGTCACCTTCTACATACGTGTTGCTAGCTTTAATGTGTACATGTACATAAGAGTGGCTGCTTCATGTTTTTGTTGTTGCGTGATTATTTACTAACAGCTTAGTGATACTAATATTCGTCACGATATTATATTTTCCTTTACAATGGACTGAATTAGACCGTAGTGTTTCCAGTTATTTGTTTAACGACCAAATTGAAAACCCCTATCAAAAACAATGATTTATGTTATTAAATAACTCCGTCCTCTTGGCTTATACTAGAAGCTTCCTAGGATTTAAGCCACTTGCTGCTTCTAGATCTGACAGCTGTATCACTCCTAATAGCTGGAGTCTTATACTGGCAAGCACGCCACCAACCTGCGTTTCCTACATCTGCTATCACTCACCAAGCCTAATTTAAACGCATGTGACGCCAGAAGGCGCTGTAAAGTCAGAATACTCGTCATGAGTCTACAGTCCTCTTTTTACTTCCTCTATATATTAGGTCGGTTGAATGTTTTGTCCGCTTTTCATACAAATCTTGCAATCGATTTTTAAGTAACTTCTCATTGAGCTACAAACGTGAAACTATACACATAACCTATAACACCGTGACAATGCAATAAAAGGAAAAAAAATCCGTTAGGTGGCGCACTGATCGAAATAATTAGATAAGAATTTGACACGATACACGGGATGAGATATTTAGAAAAATCGTACGAAACGGAGGGAATTTTGGGATTGATTTTTATGTAAGTTCTCATTGAGTTATAACTGTAAAACTTCACAGATAGGATAAGACGCCGAGACAATTTAAGAAAAGGAGACAAAAATTCCGTTAGGTGGTGCACGGATCGAAATATTTAGATAAGAATTTGGAAATTTCATATATATAATTCTATATCAATACCTTCCTATCTTCTAATGTGCAAATTTTCTGTCAATCATTATTTGCTGAAACTGTGCAAATGTATGTTCTGCGCATGCGCGGGCTTTGTTAGTGTTAGTGAATTGTAGTAGCGTGTGTAAAAAAGTATTAAAGGGGTAACAACGGGTCACAATCCCCTTTACTCAACTTCTGCATACCAATTGTTATAAAATCTCAGTTTAGTCGATTAAACAATGAAAAGGCCAACAAATACAATACAAGGCTTGATGTATTTATTATTTAAACATGGGCTGCAGCCATACAAAGTACATGTTTACAGAAATAGTAAAAAAAAACAACAAGGCGAAGAATTCATATTTTAGAAATGAAAAAAATTCAAATATACATGTATAAAAATATACTTATACATACATCGCAACAAGCATTTCTTTAAACGTTTTGAGTTTTTTAATGATGTAAATTTTTGATGAAGTAAACAAAATATGAGTACAGTACTCACTGGCTGCTATTGGTGTTGAAATAATATCAATTTTTTTCTAACATACTCTTTTTCGTCCGTGCTTTTTTCGTTTCAAAACCAAACGAATATCCAAATAAAAACTTATTACTTCCTTACACAGCTGTGTCCGGTGATTATTAAAATGTCATTGCTAAATAAATTTTCGATGGCTATGTGATCGTCCATGATACTATTGGAGAATGCATCACTTGCATTTTGAAAAATTTTATTTATTAAACTTAATTTTGCATTTCCAATTGGGCATGCCTTGAGAACTTGTCTTAAAGCTTTCTCTGACACTATACAAATATTACATACGTCCACAGATGGTGCGACAAACGGACCTTTATTTTATGTGCGCTGAAAGTAAAGGCATTTCTTCACCTATCTATTGCCCTTGATATGTGGAACATTTTATTTTCTTTTGTACCTTCATTTTCCTTTTTTGAACGAAATAGCCTAATGTGCAATATTTATAGAAGCAAGGCGGCTTGTTGAAATATACATATATTTAAGCGCCTTTTTTACAAAAATTTAACGACAGCCTTGAGATTTTGTCTCCTTCTCTCGTTGTATATCTGTACTGTAATGCTTGACAGGCTGCACAGTTCAGTAGTAGTGATATAGAAGTATTACATATATGGGAAATTTGGTGTTTTGAGATCGATTTTAAAGGAACTTCTCATTGAGCTACAAACATGAAACCTCGGAGACAGGTTAAGGACACCGTGATAAAGGAACAGAAGGAGAAAAAAATTCCGTTAGGTGGCGCACGGAACGAAAAAATTAAATAATAATTATGAAATTTGAAACCGGTTTTAAGTAAATTTTCGATGAGCTAGAGGCTAAAAATTTAAAGCTTAATTCAGAGGTCGATGACAGCCGATGACACAATACAAAAAGTTTCGCTAGGGGGCGCACGGACTGAGATTGGGATTGATTTTATGTAAGTTCTCATTGAGCTACAAGCGTAAAACTTAACAGATAGGTTAACACACCGAGAAAATGTGAGAAAAGGAGAAATATAAAAAAATTTTTAAGCACTTCCTTTATATAAATGGAAAAAAATCAGCGAAGAATGTCGCCTAATATAAAAAACATATTCTTGCTAACTTTGATTTTTAAATGTTGATATAGAAATTGCAAAAATATTTATGAGAAGTAAAAATATAAAGGTGACGCGCAATTGATTGATCATCACAATATTTTCAAATTTCTATGTCAAAATTTAGAAATCAAAGTTTAGCAAGAATATGTCTTTATATAAGGAAACATTTTTCGCTGATTTTGTTCATTTATATAAAGGAAGTGCTTAAATTTGTTTTATTTTATTTTTATTTCTAATGATAGGAACAACTTTGTTAGTCTGAGGTTGTAAGACCTATACCTTATCTTTGACATTTTACAGCCCGCGCTTGGACCCAAGGGATCAGGAATGCGCCCTTTTTAGTTATAGTTAGTTCGTCCGTTTTTTTTCATTCTCATCTATTCCAATATGCCCTGGGACCCAATATAGATGTATACTTCTCCCTTTCCCGATTATTTACAAGGATTGCTCACAACGTCTTGACCTTTGCATGAGTATATATGACATTACACCAACAACACCTGACTTTTAATATCATCTCCTACATTTAATAGACTACTTTGTGCTAAGTTTTTCCTGTCGTCCTGTTTCATTTCCGTTTAAGATTTCTTATACCGTAAAAGCTTTATTACCTTGTAGCTTACACTTATTGCTTTTCCTTTGTCTGCTAAATGGTCATGAGACAATGAAGCTCATTAGATCGACAACCTCACAGGTAATTGCACTGTTTTCGCGACTTCACATTTTAATCGTTTTTAAGTCTAACAACTGAGGGTTAAGCTGCAAGGGGATGCATGTCCGGTTTTTTGTATGAATTAAAAAAGAAATTACAGCAAAAGAATACCATCAAAGCAAGTAAAAAGTGATATGCGAGATTCAAACGGAGACGGAAATGAAACTGTGAAAGGTAAAGTAAAAGTTCACAATTAATACAATGGGAAAGAAGTAATTAAAGTGACTACTTCCACGGTAGCTACACCAATAAAAAAGAGTTATACACAAAAAACTGGAATAGTTAAAACAAACTGGCGCTGCATTTACAACACCAACAAAGCATAAAAGATCTCGAAATAATAACAATTAAGGATGACTGCAAGGCACACGTGCAGCCAAATGACAAAATGTCGAACAATGCACAAAACGCTGTTAAGGAAGCAAAATGGATAATCGCACAATGTCGCCAGCACCGCATCACATCGAGGTGCACGTGAAGAAAGGAAAGTTAACGCTGTGCGAGCAAGTTTGTGCAATGCGCCGAATGATGGCGTGGGTATGTAAGTGAATTCCAGAGATTGCATACAACAGTAAAGCGAAGAAAAAAATTATTTTACTCATGGGTACATCGTTATCATTTAGATGTGCTTAACCGGCTAGAAATCACTCGTCGTCTACCCTTAGCTGCAACAACGCTAATTGGAAACAACCAGAGCATTCCAAATATCCTGCACCTGTTTTTTCCAATGCTGTAGTGTATTACCTTTTCTCCGCTGACAAATTCTGTGTCTATAGGAATATCTACTGGGTAGCAGGATCACACAGGCTAGGTTAGCTTAACTAAGGTTAAGAGTTGGTGCATTGGAATTTCAAAACTTCCAGTCGACGATATTTTTGTCCATTATGAGTACCCTCATTGAGGATACTAAGGACTTCGAGAAGGCAAACGAACCTGCAAGGAAGAGCAGGAGCACTGCTGCAGGCTGCGGATGCAGTCGAGATGCATCGTCCACTTACATCAATGAAAGGAAACATTTATAGAGGGTTCAAGGAATTAGCGGTCTCCAACTGCTACTCTTCGGTCACCTACAAGATAACCAAGCAAACATTGTCGAATTACGACAGTAAGAGAACAGAGGACCTACTAAGTAGGCCGAGGAAATAAACTTTAATATCACTGCCACAATCATGGTCCACTGGCCGCTTAGCCAACATGCTGAGAGAGTGGGGATCCAGTCGCGCACAACCTGGGTGAATGCCCAGCTCTAGCACACACTAGGTTTCTAACTATAGGCAGTTATGTACTGCCAGAACATAGGGAAGTAGCTTAATGCTCTGTAAAACATATTATCAAGTTCATTGTCCACTCCAAATGGTTTGAACGGAGCACCAACTAGACATGCAATATCAGCAGCAATTGGTTCCAGGAGAAATGTGCATCAAAATGGTGGCACGTGCGCTGCCTGGGCTCAAATCTTTGATATCCGGGCGCCACACAACCACCAACACTCAGTGAGTTTTTATGGCGGCACATTCGTTCAACCGGTTTACTTTCAAAAAGTTCGGAACGAACCACTTGCTTTCTCTGCTGAACTTAAGTAGGAGTGAAAATACACGTTCCCAACTCTGCGTGAATGGTGGAAAACCCGTCCAGAGATCTGAGTCGTCTTGTTTGAAGTCCTGAACATCGGCAAAGAAAGTGATGAAGCACTATTCTTTGATGACATAAGTAAGTACTCCCACTGCAATAATAAATCCTGTTGGTCCACAGCAAGTCCGTTGTCCTAATACGATATTCTTCGTTTTTCTTTAGAAGATAACGCAGCGGTGATCATACGGAGCTTTCCGCCTCGCATGTGTCCATTTTGGAACCTTCCTGGCTGCCTCATCTTCAAATTCATTACCTTCAATATCGCTGGTGTAGGGACTTAGCAAAGGGGACATTAAGATGCCTCAAGTACGCTCACCGAGGCTCTACGCCTCCGCATAATATGCTCATACTTATCATTGTTGACAAAGTTCGTAAATTGATGTTTGAGATCGTACAGCGCTGGATCCGTCTGACTGCTCTCCCTATGAAATAGACCTCCGCCTGGAGACACTGCTTTAGTCAGGAATTTGCTTCGATTTGTTTACCTGTACGAGTAGATGCCATGTATACATTCCTGTATTTGGCTGATTTCATATGTTGGATTTTCTAAGTCGTAGAGCTACTTTCGTGGCCAATCCCTGTACGATCACATAACATGACGTCAGCGTAACCGTCGTGCTTTTCTTTAATGTACTATGTTCACATCCAGAATCTTATAACTTAATTTGCAGCTCCGTGGGAAATTTGTTACCGGCTCAAAAAATTTTAATCGGTCGAATGCTACCCATGGAATAGTAGTTATAGTAGAAATAAAAGGAGGAAAATAACTTTTACCAACAACTGCTACTCTGGACTGAGTGGGCAATTGAAGTAAAGCCCTAAAGAATAATGGTCCTGTCCATGACGCTAACGGAGTGTATCGAAAAAGGTATAGTTATGATTTGAATGAGTTTTACGCAGATATGAAGATAGTGCAGCGAATAAGGTCCAAAGGCTAGACTGGCCAAGTCATGTTAACTATGCGAACGGACGAAACCGCTTCGGCCCAGAAAGTATTTAAATCGACACACACATTTTGAAGCATTGCTCCACCGAAAAGGAAGAGGTAGGTGAATGAAGACTTGCCCTCTCTTGGTGCTCGGAATTGTTCTCTGTTATCGCGAAGCAGGAATAGCTAGCGTGACTTTTGCGCAGCGGCCCAAATCACTTAGGTGGTTAAATACTTATTAATGATGCTTGTTTTGTCTAGCTTGAGTGAAATCTTCTCCTGAGTTAGTAAGCTTCGGATCTATTCCTTAGTGACTTTCATGTTTTCCTTAATAAGATCCTGCAATTAGATCGAGAATAGCGTGAAATCTAGAGGCTCTTCCTGCTTGCCTTAAAAAGTTTTGTTATGCTATTTAATATATTTATTTTATTACGTAAGGTAAAGTCTAGGAGACATTCACAAGGGTGTATGAATTTCTCTAAAACCGCTTACTGTAGTGAGAGTTCACCGAAATACCAATAATAGGAGGCAGCTGGCGAAGGTTTACTTTTTTATTACGTTTCTCAAGTTGCTGATAGGAAAACCACAGTCCTGCGACAAACCAAATTTCTTTTGCTCTTATTCGAGACTGATTCTTACGGTTATTGCGCCCCTTGAATAAGATAACAAAATGCAAGGGTTGTAACTGACGCTACAAACATCAGATTCAAAGCTACTAACCTTGTTTCCCAACGACACAAGTTCTAAATTACAAGGAGCTCCTCACCCCTTTCACTGAAATTAAAAAATGGGTAGCCTCAGTTGATTTTAGGTGGAGGCCATGTATTATTATAAGAGGCCATTTTCCGAACCTAAAACGATTTCTAAAGCCACTTGCTTTTGCAGTAGGTATGATTGTCATCTCATGAGTTGCTTCATGCAAATATATCCGACCAGTTGGAGGTTCTTCCCAGTTTCATTCAAGCTGCTACCTCAGCTCAGAGAGGGTTGACGTTGCATTCACCAATCTGCTTGCGGAAAATCTAGATTTTTCCTCTCTTCCATCTCATTTTTTGGATATGGCGGGTTCACAGAATACTCTAAACAGCTCATCCATACCTGGAATATACATTTCTTATTCGCCCTTCTTCTGTTTTCAGCCCATCGTGTGAAGTAGCTCAAATCTACAGAACCGAAGGTTCCAGAGGTCAAAAAAAATGGTATTACCGATGTGTATCCAATTTGTAGGAAAAATTAAAAAGGAGCACGACACAAATTGGAAGAGAAGCTCGGCTTAAAATGTCTTCGGAGGTTAACGCGCCTTACATTTATTATTTGGCCGGTGCGTATTATACGCAAAGAATGCCCACATTATTAACACTTTATAAAACCTTTGGGCAGTGTTTTTGCGGCTGCAACAACAACGAAAAGTGGTTTCGGATATATTTTTATTTTCGCTACCGTATTGGCTTTCAAATATGGATGGGAAGTATGGTATGGGCTTATTTTATTTACGACTTTTGTTGTGATTCTATTTACGGCTTTAATTTACCCAATAGATTCCAGATTTAGTCTTAATATGTGTTTAGAATCTAGTTTTGTATTGGTCTTGCTTCAAATTCGTTTTCGGTTCGAGCTGTGTTTTGGTCTCGATTTTCATTTTAGCTTGATTTCAACGTAAATTTTGATATCGAGAGATTGACAATTGGACTTGAGCAGATGTATATTGTGAAAAGGTTACACTGCATAAGCCCTTGGCCTCGCCTATTTATGTGCCTAATTTGTGTTTTAGTTTTTTGCCTTGAACTTAATTCCAGCTTGGCTACGTACTTGTTTGCTTCGACTAAGTTCCGCTCCAGATTTTGATTTCGTTGCCGTTTTGTGCTTCCTTTAATTACAGTTTTGAATTCGTATTCGCTTCCTTTTTAAAATCGTATTTAAATACAGATGTCGTGTTATTCGCAGCCTCAATTGCCTCATTTTTGTTGCGCTTCTGTTGCTTTGGCAATAACGAGTACCAAAGGAACGCCACACATCGACGTACTTAAGCGATTAAGAAAAATAAAGCCTACGTCATTATCTGTAATATTATCAGAATGAATGAAGATACTTGGTGGAATGTGCTGGTACAGCAAATTAATGGGAGAAATCTTTGGATTTACTTGATGTCTTTAATTGCTGTCAATTAATATGAATATGAAAAGAACGATGGCCCTTTAGCTGCACTCGTCGAAAATCGCCTATACGGCTTAGAGTCAATACAGACCAAAGTAGAATTCATCGAACTACTTAATAAAGAATTAACATCATTTGAAATAAGGTATTTTTAGAAATATAATTATTAGGGTTGGTCGATTTATTAACAGATATCGCGCCATCGATTTTTTCGATAGGATTTGGGCTCGAGAAAAGAAGTTCCACTACGCATGTCTAAAAAAATTATTTTGGCCAAATTTCATTTTCATTACACATTATTTGAAAAAAATTTAAAACATTTTCACCACGAATTTTTTAATAAACACATAAACAATATTGGAGCCTTGAAAATGAATGCATGTATGCTGAAAAAATCCTTAAAAAAATATGGCGGAAGGGTCAATTTTCGACCAAGACACTCCCCAAAACCCAAAAATATTGGATGGCGCGATATCAGTTAATAAATCGACCCGCCCTAATAATAACTTATTTCAAATGATGTTAATTCTTTATAAGTAATTCGATGAATTCTACTTTTGTCTGTATTGACTCTAAGCCGTCTAGACGATTTTCGACGAGTCCAGCTAAAAGGCCATCATTCTTTTCATATTCATATTAATTGACAGCAATTAAAGACATCAAGTAAATCCAAAGATTTCTCCCATTAATTTGCTGTACCAGCACATTCCCACCAAGTATCTTCATTAATTCTGATAATATTACAGATAATGACGTAGGCTTTATTTTTCTTAATCCCTTAAGTGCATCGATGTGTGGCGTTCCTTTGGTGTACCGTTCCTTTGGTACTCGTTATTGCGAAGGCAACAGAAGCGCAACAAAACAAATGATGGCGCAATATCGGTTAACTTTCGTCCATACAAATCGACCCACCCTAATAATTATTCAGGTGGAATATTGATTACACCTTAGTTGAGTCTATTGCTACACTAGCTAGTGAAATAGTTAAGATGAAGTCCAATATAGATCTTCTTAATGAGATCGGCTGCCTTTTAGCAATTTATAAGCCTTTTTACTTTTCACTCTCGCATTACCTTTCGAAAGCATTAAGAAATATTCTTATCGCTCCAACGAACATTCCAAATTGTTCAAACCCAAACGATATCGTGTACCTTGAGTATTCCGCAAAGATCGAGATGCTAACGCTACTGGTTGTCTTCGTGGCGGTGGGGTCTTAATTGCGGTCAAACGTCAGTTATCCTCCTGTTTCTTTCCGCTTAGTAATGGTGACGTTCTGCTCGACCAAATTTGTATCTGCATTAATGGTTCTGATTCACAAGGCTCCCTATATCTCCTTGCATCATACGTGCCACCAGGCAGTTCATTTGAACTATACAAGGCACACGCTGACAACATAGTTTCGCTAGTTATTAATAACCTAAGTGATAATCATCTCTGCGTGCTTGGTGACTTCAACTTATGCAATATTGACTGGTCAACTAATGTTTATAATTTTGGTCTTACACCTAATTATCTCTCTGCAAATCACGAATTATATTTCATTGACAACTTACTTAGTCTTAATTTATTGCAAATCAACAAATGTCTTAATACTTTAAATAGATTACTCCATCTCATATTATTAGTGATAATATTAATTGTGAAATCAGTGAATGTACAAATCCCATCACTCACAAGGACAGGCGTTACCTACCCTTGGTTATTAATTTTAGTTTTTATAGTTTTGCACAGGATACTTCTGCAAGCAGATTTACTTTTAACTTTAATTCGTTCGATTTTCCCAGTTTTAATAGTTTTTATCTGAAATAGACTGGGAAGTGGTACTTGAAGGACTGGATAATTCTAATAGTTCCTAACTTTCATATCTATTCTATTAAATCACTGCCTGCATAAAATCCTATGAGAAGAATGAGGCCTTACAAACTTCCGTGGTATACGAAAGAGTTGAAAAAATTGAGGAATCTCAGAAATAAATATATGCGTAAGTTTAAACATACGAAGAAACCATTTGTTCTTCATTAAATATAAGCAATACTTGAAGAAATTTAATAATTTGGATAAGCTTCTGTACACCAACTATATTCATACAATCGAGTCTAATATTAAATTGAATCCGAAAACATTTTGAGCTATATCAAGTCCAAAAAAGGTTGCTCCAGTATACCGTCTGGAGTGTTCCTTGATGGCTACTCAGCGCGAACAGCGGGTGATACAGCCAACTTATTTGCGGAGTTTTTTAAATCAAATTTTTCTGCCGACGATAGTTATCATCGTTTGATGCCTCCTCGAATCTTGACACTGCTCTAAACTTTGGTGCTTCTGTTTCTCTCTGATGCTATTCTCAAACTTAAATCTTCGTCTCAAACAGACGTTGATGGGTTCTCTTCAGTCCTGTTAAAAAACTGCCCGACTCTAGTTCTTCCTTTAAGAATAATCTTTAATAAACCTCTATCGTCCGGTACGTTCACTGACGAGTGGAAGCTCACCTCCATTACAACCGTCTTTAAAAGTGGTAACAAAAATGATGTGCGTAATTACAGACCTATTTCAAAGCTTTCTACCATTTCCAAAATTTTCGAGCATGCTGTTAATGCCAAGTTGAGTTTGGCGGTTAAGTCTTTAATATCTCCCTTCCAGCATGGTTTTTGTCGCTGGTGGATCAACAGTTTCAAATCTTGCTGTTTTTAGTGAATATTGTGTTGAATCTTTTTCTGCAGGTTATCAGGTTGATTGCATTTTATACGGACTTTTCAAAAGCTTTTGACAAAATCCATCATACTGTTTTAATTAAAAAATAGGTTGCCTTGGTTTCCACTCTTCGTTTCTTTTATGGATAAAGTCTTATTTAAGTAACAGACAGTGTGTTGTTTCCATTGATAGAAAATCCTCTAGTCCGTTTGTAGCCACTTCTGGTGTTCCCCAAGGGAGTATATTAGGTCCACTTTTATTTATCTTATTTATTAATGACGTAAGTAGTTGTTTTTCATTCGCGAAGTGTTTGCTATACGCCGATGATTTAAGCTATTTTCTGCCATTAAGACGCCAGATGATGCCTTAATGTTGCAGAATGATATTAATAAATTGCACCAATGGTGCCTGAACTCCAGTATCTCTTTGAATCCGTCCAGATGCTTTCAAATGACCTACTCGAAGTCAATTAATCTTCTAACTACAAATTATAGTATCTCTAATTGTAAGCTTCAATGTGTTAATGAGATTAAGGAGCTTGGTGTTGTCTTTGACAATAAGTTTTCTTTTAGTAAGCACATAAATTTCATAACCTCTAAATCACATTCTATGCTTGGCTTTGTGAGGCGCAATGCTACCAAATTCTCTGATCCCTACACGTTTAAGCTACTTTACACGTCTTTTGTTAGATCTAATCTGGAATATGGCGTATTTATTTGGAGACCAAGTAGTCAAACTGCTATTAACCAGAATTGAAAGAATACAAAAAATTTTCTCAAATATGCCCTTCGTCCATTAAACTTCTCTGATCCTATACCCGCCTACTCTGCGCGACTTATGCTTTTAAGCCTTAAGTCTTTAGATAATCGCAGATCAATACTCTGCTTGTCATTTACGTATGATATTATTAATGGGTCCGTTGACTGTCCATATTTATTGGATAGGATTCGATTCAATATTCCTGGGAGGTGTCTTCGCAGTTTTTATACATTTTATTGTGACAATTTTAAAACCCACTATTCCAGTAATGCTCCAATTGCTCGTGCTCTACGTGAGTTTAACTCTATCAGTACTGTTGTAAATCTAGACTTTTTCTGCTCCAAAAGCGAAACTGCTAAATATGTTAAAATCTGCTTTCTAAGTACTATGTATTATTTTTCAAATAACTATCTCTTAACTTTAGTTTGTATCATAGTCTGTAAGGATTTAAGTCCATTGACTAAGTGAAATAAAGAAATAAAGAAAGTAATATGCATTGCATTGGAAAAAATACAATATCAAATTCGTGTCCAATTACGCACTAAACATGATTCTGCAACTTGTTCGGTGATGTACTGTTGCAAATTGTGGTGGTATATTCATTGTGGTATCCTCACCAAAATATTCGGTGTGAAACACCATAAGATTACCGTACATCCGTGCTTAGTTTTTACCATTGCTTAGTTTTTAAGGGAGTTTCTTAGGTGGGGGCTCACCTCAGAGGAAACAATTTACGAGATGGGCTTGACCTCAGGTATGCTTAGTCAATCCAGATTCGGGTGGAGGTCCCACTTTCCCCCATAAATAAATATACAGTAAATTAATATATGGATTTCGAACACACGCACACAACTCGGCTCTCAAGCCAGAATCCCCAAACCTTAAATCCGGTAAAGAGAAAGAGAGATAGAGAGAGAGAGAGTAGGATGGCGGCTTATCAGAGGTATAATTTCGCGGCCATATATAGTTGGAATCCAAGCACCGTGCCACTTCTACGCAGGGATATATAGCGTACTAGCTAGCGGTGGCTCACACCACAGGGCGAAGACGGTCATATTGGTAATGGTCATGCTAAAAGAGGGGTATTAACGACGAATGAGGGCCAACCTCACCAGAGAGTTACGACAGTGGTATTGGTAGCGATGACGCTCGGAGATAGGGTATTAAAGATTTGGGCCCTCACCAGAGAGTGATGGCATTGGTATTAGTAACGGGAGCGCCAGGGCGGATGATATAACCGACGTCAATCCTCACCAGAAATTAAAAGTATTAGTAACGGCGACGGTCGAGGAGAAAGTTTTAATAACGTTGGTCCATGCCAGGCAGTAATGACGGTAGTATTGATAACGGTGACGCTCGAAGCGCGAATATTAGCGACGTTAGTCCTCATCAGAAATTGAAATTGTCTAGACACAGGGGGACGGAATCCAACGTTGGTAAACAGCCGCTTCACATATTATAGCGTTGTAAGCTCAATATATTGTCTTGGGCATTCTACCGGGGTAGTAGGGGACTCCACCTTGCCACAGACACTGCGTGGTGTTCCCCTCTCACTTGAGCAGAACTCTCGTGCATTACTTTTCTTCTGAGTAATAGGGGAGGCAAACCCTTTCTGAGAAGAAATGTAAGTAAAAAGAAGGGTTTCCTAATGGAAAACTTTTCTGACAGAGCCAATGTGGTAAACAAAGCCCACCAAAAAGAATCTCTTCCTATTCCGTGACAGCGAATGAAACTTACCAGCTATTGATACAGATAAATTTTCACTGAGAAGCTTTTCAGTGCAGAAGTTCACACGGAGTGTATGCACCCCACTGCGGAGTTCAACCCCTACCCCCCCTCCCAACAAAAATATTTCTAGTTGGAAAAACTTCCTTTAAATGTTCGGTGATACTCTGCGCAGGGCTTGAAACCAGAATCTTCGGTGTGGTAGGCGGAGCACGCTACCACCAATAGTATATCCGCCGAAGCTACAGAGGAGATCTATTTATTAAGAGCAACACTGAAAAGACTCTGAAGTCTTACGGCTTGTTCATTAACTCACAAAAATCAATCGACAATGGAGCCGATCTGCAAATTGCAAGCACCCATAAGTAACAAATGCTGTTGCCTTTCAAATTTGTGTCAGAAAGAACCTGAAGTATGCTTAAACCCATATTTTCAACTCTAACAGCTGCTATTAAAAGAAAAATAGCCGAAAGCACTTGCAGCTCGCAAAAAAGTCAATCCAATTGTATGCTGACATTTTTCTAGAACAAAACCAACCGACTAGAAAAAGAATCATGCAGCGCGTACAAAGGTCATTTGAGCTGCACGGCGAGGAAAACATTTTTAAAAACTATTTTTTAGTGTCTTCATCGAGTGCTAAGTGTGTTTCATATACACACTAGAGGATTGCACGAGTACATCAGGCATCATACGAGTGTGTTACTAAATTTTGTGTCTCAATATTTCCATTTTGCCATTAAGCACCGGATATATAGTATTTTAGTATTGCACGATTACTAGCACTGTTACATTTGATATAAGGTTAGTTAAGATAGAACGCGCTCTACCCAGTTAAGGAACAGCTCACTTGAATAGCTGTTTGGCATCGATAATGTTAGAGATCCGACAGACATCAGTCCTGGATATTTTACAGAACATTTACGCCAGACCAGAAGGACATTTACATTAAGCTTGCGATCGGAGTTCCAAAGTCCCTACTTGCCGCCACGTTCAGTTCACAAGTGCCCACTCAGACGGAGAGATCAGCTTGAAAATTTCCAAAGAGATCGAGTAATCTCTAACAGTCCTAGACTTTACAGAGCTGAGCTTAGCGCTTTCATTATCGCTTATTATACGAACAAATATTAAATTTCCACTAAACTGCCACTACAGTTGCGTGTCCCATTTTTTCCTTAAAATTAAGGGTTGTCGGCACAACTTATAGCTACAACCCAGTTGTCAACCTCACCTACCTATGGCGAATCATTTTATCTAGCAGTCATGTCTCTAACGACCCCGAGTTTCTCTATTGTCAAGCTAATACTTTAATTGTTCAGAACGTTTCGGATCAATATCCGGCAAACGACAATCAACATCGATAGAACGCTCCAAAACTTTCGAGGTGTCACATTATGGCTACAAACAAAAAGAAAAAGGAGAAACCAGATCACAGTAGTTTCCTGCTAGAGACGAAGTCGAGGTCAGTCAGAGCTCTGGAGCTCGATGCCATCTTTTCTGCGGTCATTTTTCCCACGATGTCAACCGGGAACAGTATTTTGCTTCCATCCTCTTGACCTAAGAAGATTTGTATATTGATGCGTATATGGATAATCAGAACTTTTTACAACAGCGTCATATTGACCCCTGTATCATACTGCGAATTTACCACTCCTGGGGAAAGTCAGTAATGTTTGCTAATTGCCTCTCAAGAGGAAAATAAATCAACTAAAGCTTTCGCAGCCCCGCAAGCCCTGTCGTCGACATAAAGCTTCCATGGTACCTCTTAAAAATAATTTCCAAATATTTAACCTTTTCCGCTGCCCACCTGTGGATTGCTCCTCCATAGCTGGGCCTCGAGTCAGCTCAGCAAACGTTGGGCGGACATCACGTCTTGCAGGGTAGCAAGATCTTTCTGGCCGAAAGTGGATGGCAGGAGGTCTGCTGAAATAATTGGGTTCACTAAGGCTCACCTATCAATGGTCATTGAGGTATTGACACCAAATGACTTTATGCTTGATTGCCCAGCTTTTTGCCAGAACTAGGCGAAAGTACTTCGGTCGCGACTCACTTAGATCTCCCGAGGATTTATCGAAAGTTGAGATCGGTATCATTCGGAGCTTTATCGTTGCTACCCAACGATTCTCTAAGTATCTACGTCACCGTTATTTTAGTGCAGTGATCACAACGGACCTTCATGTTGTCCAAGGGAGCTCCCCTTATTAGGGCAGCTACCACCTAACCTAACCTTTTGTCTAATCTAGTATGTCATTGTAAACAGAATCAGCTCGATTTTACAAAGGCATTCACGTGATTCAGGACACTTGGTCACTACACCGCGGTGTAGTAAAAGATTTCCCTTTACAAGGATAACCAGCATGAGCCACAACTTGACAGTCCTTATCATCTTGATAGAATCCCTTCTCAGCTCTTCTGAGATGGCGTCTGCTCAGTCGCCTTTCTCGTTAGTTCAACAGCAGCAAGCTCACAGGTACTTAGATCACTGTAGCCTTGGACTGTCTGTGGTCTATTGCTACCTTTTATGAAGCTTTCCTATCATGCAAAGTCTTGATCACTGTTTCATTATCAGATTAAATTCGCAAGGATATGGGGCATTTGTTGGAGCTGGCAACGAACTACCTCTTTGCTGCTTCAATAGCGCGGCAGTCCTGTACTGAAGGAGAGTGAAATATCTAGTGACTAGATATCAAATCGCCATTGCATTTGAAACCATAAGTGAAGACGCGGTGCCCTCAAATATGACATAGGTTTTCGGGAATAATCCCCAGAACACTGGCATGGTCAAATCGTATGTCGCTCTATAAATAGCTAGATGTCTATTGGGAGGTAGTGATCACAACTTTCCAGAGCATTTGTTGGTGTCGAGGAAAATGTCGTTATATAAGCATTGTAAGGCCGCGTTCGGGAAAGTAAACGAGCTGGATCTGAAATACAACTGAAAGTTTTTCCCTATCCTCATCTGATCCTACTTGCTGACACTGACATTCTCATAGTAAACTAGAAAACGAGAAAAGATACCACGATGCCAAAATACAGATGTGCAAAATGTACTCGCCGCATCGCCGTTATCGGTAAGTGCAAGGCTATAATACACACACACAACCAAATCGGCAACAGACTGCTAACGGAAAAAAGCAACATAAAATACCTCCAAAGAGGTATCGCAAAAAATGGCGCAACATATCAAACAAAACATTATAATGTGTGTGTACGAAAAAGTGCAAAGAGAATGGTGGACGGGTAAAACAAAACAACAACAACAACATAAAAAAGTGCCATATGCGCGACGCTGCACTCATTACGCTAATTGGCGTAGCAATCAGAACTATTCCGTATAACTAAACTTGCCTCAGTTCACCTTGAACAGCTGCCGCCGGTTTTCTATTGATGACATTATAGTTATTTGCTGCTCTACTAGGTTTCTTCCTCCCTTCAATCCTTAAAAAGAGCAGTCGCTTTGAATGTGTTTGTGTGTGTATGTGGGTGTGGGTCATACTTACGCAAAATCGCCAGCATATACGCCTCATTTATAGGGGATGCCGTGTGTCCACTTTCAGAGTTATTATAGACAGGTATACATACAAGCATCGGGAGGTCCACACTGCGCTTAGAAAATGCACGGTAAAATGGATAGACGGTGTTTACAATCTTCCAATTCAATTCAGAGTAGTGTATGTAGGTTTTAAAACGTGTCGACTACGTTGGGTATACAGTACTCCATTTCTTAATTAATTTTTTTTTACTCCTATTTACTTTCCTCTCTCTCCTTTCTCATCTCGTTCTTTTAAGAAAACATTTTTTTTATCATTTCGACGTTCCATTACCGCGTGTTTTGATTGCTTCCATAGTTCCTTTTGCAGGTCCTTCTTTAAGCCAAAAATAACTGACCTGTCATCTTTATCGAACGCTTGTGTGCATACTTTGATTACGTTTGAGTACCTCATAGACACAAACCCACACACATACACACCTACAATTCTGTAAGCTCAAATGAGCAGTAATAACGAGCCCAATAACGTTCTCCTTTGTTCAGATTTCTTTTTTATACCATTCAAAAATGTGGAAAAGGCACTGCAACTACCTCTGATCAGAACGCTAAAGGTACAGCGTATTGTAGGTTTTACGTACGTTAGTAATTGCCGGAGTCGGTGTAACGTCACGGTGCACCAAAGGACATGGGCTGATTATTGATGATGCGAGTAGAGAAATCGTCAGGCTGGCCAAGTCGATGGTATAATTGAATCCTCGTTTTTTGGACCTTGGAACCCCGTTTTTACTCAACTCTACATTTGAGCTTAAAACTCTTTAGCAACCACAGCCAACATAAATCTCCCGAAGATCCCATCCCAAGAGCAAGCTAAAACAGTCTCCATAGGTGTCTATTCCCTGTTGTAGTTGCTGTAAAGTCTCTGCTCGAACTTTCTCACCAGAAGCTACCACCTAATCTAGACTCGCAGCATAGGTATGAGATTTGCTTGAAAGTTTCGAGCACATATTCATTCCCACATACATCACAAAGCCGTGGTCATAAGGTGCCTCCGTCATCTAAAAACGCATTCAACACTCCGAACATTATAGGTAGCATTGCTGAGACAAGCGTCTCTTTTTCTCTAAATATTCTCTCTTCACACACACATCGCCGAACTACACCCCATTCTGCAACAAAAGCATGCTCGACCTCCTTCTCAACCTGAAGGTAACAGTTCGCTGTATGTAGAAACGATAAAATATTCAGGACTTACAATCAATATACTCCTTATGACTTTCCTCAGTCAACTGGTGCAGGACAGTAAAGTTTTAGAGACTTATGTAATAACGACAGTCAGGCTGCCTTAAATGAGTTAGAGTCCAATCCAATGTGATAAAATCTGATATTGTGAAAACTGTCCAGCACGGCTGGCGTCCAGAGAGCCTCTCAATTTATCCCTGACACATGAGGAAAGCAATATTGAGGAGAATGAGTTAGGCAATAAGATGGCCAGGAAGGATTCTGAAATGAAAAACGAAGCCGAGATCATCGTTAATTGGAGCTTAGCTGCCTAGGCGATTTTCACGACAGCTATACCAAAAGCAAAAACTCACGCAAATTGGGAGCACGAAGGGAGCTCAAGACTTCCTCCACCTACCTATCCCAACTCAATTGTGTTCTCTCTCCTTTCGATGCCAAATACGGGTTTGTATAGAAATACTTTCTTGGTTGGAGCATCTTCATTCGTTCTTGTAACATGATCTAGCCAACGAATCCCTTGCGTAAAACTCATCATTATACCTAACTCCTGGATACTCGCCGTCGCGTCGGCATCACGAGCAAGAACATAAATATTCCGAAAAACAAGCAGTTAAGAAGCCATCTTATCTTCTTTCGACACCGGTCATGATTCTGAGACATGCATCAGTATATCAGTTTTGTTCATCGAGACGGGACTATACTTTTCAATTGTCTACTCAGTCCAAAGTTGCACTTGTTGGCAAGTGTTACGCTTCGATTAGTTTCTATGCTAGTATCTCTTGAGGATAATGAGAAATACATTATTAGGGCAACAAACTTGCTGTGGACCAACTTATATTTATACCTATAGTACGAGCTTAATTCTCAAAGTAAACAAATCTGCAAAGTGTACTTGCGGGCGTCATCATAGGTTGAGGTGCTATCGCACCGATACTTCTACAAGGTCACTTCACAAGAACTTTCGGCGTACTTGCGGGCGTTATCATAGGTGGTGGTGCTATCCCACCAATGCTTCTACAGGAGCACTCTACAAGAGCTACAACAGGAATGCATACAAGACAACTGAGATTTATTTTCGCACGATTTTTCAGAGATCTCGATCCTACTTAAGCTCGAATCAAATGGTTTGAGAAAGACTTATTAAAATTTATCTGTTTGGATTTAACTGCTTTTACTTACAACTCACAGAGAGCATTCACAATGGGGAACAATTTCTTCAAGTGGAAGGCCTCAGGCATGCCCTCTCAAGCAAGCCTTACCTTAAAAGAAAGTATTCTGTACCGGCTATTAACAACGATCTTGTCCATCTTAACAGAGTTCCTTACCATACTCTTTTCTCATATGCTCCCTCTTACTTGATTCAATGTGGTCTGTGATAGCTCATATAGAGTATGTCGGCTACCATTAAATCGAAGGACTTCTCACAATTCTAGCATGATTAAAGTTTAGTCGAATTCATAAAAGGTATTAGAACTTCGACACAGCCGCCCACAGTCGCGTTCTTACACATTTTTTTGCCAATTTGCATTTCATCTTTCGAAGACCATACCAGCGCACAACTCGTGTCAAGATTGCGTGGAAGTGTCATAAACTGTAAAGGAAATGAGTTGGGTAAAACTAAAAAAGTGCATTGAGTATGCAAAATTGAAATAATAAATGAGGTGTTGGTGTGTATGTATGTATGTGTGAAAATGTATGAGGGCTGGTGTGTGTACTTCTCATACAAAAATAACGAAAGATTCCAAGTCCATTAACAAACGCCAGACTTTCCTTCAATTTATCTATCCTTCTTCCTTGTAACATAGTCAATACTCGGTCATTTGAGGCTCCTTTTTTTTGTGACTTTTGAGAAGGAGATCATTTGTTTGAAGTGGCGATGTGAGCTGTAACTATGAAGATGAAGAAGAAGTTGTCTTTCAAAGATTTTAGACAGTTCTTTGTTTTCATTTTATAACCCATTAAAGCACTCAATTAGAGGGAGACAATTTGCATAAAATCTCTAGATTATTTTTTTAACATACACTTTTTATCAAAACGTTCCAAACATAAAAAGTAAGAACTTCACCTGTAAAATGTTGGACGAACGGCGGGAAGTTAAAACTTGAATTATGTGGAATGTGGAAAGAGAGGAACTCTTTTCATTATTTGTATTAAAAAATAAATAAATTTAAGGCGCGATAACTTCCGAAAAGATTTTAGGCCGAGCTTCTCTTCCAATTTGCATCGTGCTCCTCTCGATTTTTCCTACAAATCGACTCCGAACGGCATCTGCACGGCAGATGAGTTTTCACTGAGAGCTTTTCATCGCAGAAATATGCTCGGAGTGCTTACCAAACACTGCCGATGGGCGACCACGCTTAGGAAAATATTCTTCTAATTGAAAAACTTGTTTCTAAAATTTTGATGTTGCTTTTACCCGGGCCGTGAACCCAGGAGCTTCGGTGTGGATGGCGGAGCACGCTACCATCACACAACGGCGGCCGCCTAAATCAAACGGAGAATCTTTGATAAGGGGAAAAAATTGTCGAAAGAAAATCTACCCATCTATCCTTTCAGCTTATTACTTTATATGGAGTAGGGTGGGTCGATGTGTATGGACGAAAGTTAACCGATATCGCACCATCGATTTTTCGATAGGATTTGAGCTCAGGAAAAAAAAGTTCCACTACGCATACCCAGAAAAATAATTTTCGAGCCTGCGAAATTTCATGTTTTTAATTTTTTTCGACTTTGATTTTTAAGGTTTTTTTTCAAGACTTACTAAAAAAATGGTCATATGTATACCCTGTCCGACCCGAAAATGTTTGCTAAAAACGTTGTCGATAACAGTTTTTTGAAAAAAAAATTTCTTTGTTTCAAAAACTTATCCACAACGTTTTTAGCGGACATTTTTGGGTCGGAAGGGTATACATATGTACAGAGATGCTCAACCGCTATACACTTGTAGCACTTTTGTTTTTGTTTTGCCCTGAATCATAGGCACAGATTCAAATTCACACTTTGAATATAAAAAAAATGTTCATAAAACTTCCATATGCCCTCACACATGATGTAGTAACGACAAGGTGGTCTTTGTAGTGACAGCTCATTTTGAAAACTCCCATACAATACGAATGATGAGAGAAAGGGGAAGAATAGAAGAGGCCGTTTTAGGAAATAGTATTAAATAAAGTACTTTTTTGTATCAATGCACTAAATCCACAAATGGTGACGAAATTGTGTGTTTATTTAAATTGTTTAAAAAAATATTACTCATATTAATATACGCTAGTCGAGATAGAGCAAAGCATGTATAGAGTAGTAGTGTTGGCCTTTTATATCGAGAGTGCTTAATCAAGTCCAGGGAAACCAATCATCGAGATACTGTAGGAAAGACTTCGAACAGTTTGTGAAAAAAGCTTTACAAGCCCTTCGAGTAAATTTCTGCCATAAAAACCTTTATCAGCCTTAGCAGATACCTTGAGATACGGATTCTGATAAGGATCTTGAATCCTCAATTAAGAGGGCCACATTATCTCCCCAAGGCTGCATAATATCTGTTATTATATTTGATACAAATAGCTAGGTGTAGAAGAAGCAGCTACCCTGCTGTAATTACTTTCGCTACCTCGGGCGCTTTTTAAGACCACGGCAGCTCGTTTTGTATGTAGATACAGGGGGCGGAAAAAGGTTCGATAGAAGTGTGGATCCGTAGCCAGTAAACACAGTTGACTAAGTATGCGTGGACGATTGAAATTCCAGTGTGCCCTTTATAGTTTTTTAAAAGCCTGATGAGAGGTATGGCTGGTGATTTTACCGGAGTAATGAGATACTTGGGTAATCAGGTAGCGGGAATCCGGTTACCCTGATATTACTCGAGTATCCGAAAATCCCTTTGCCCGAAGATCACCACAAATATGTGAGTAATGTGGTGTTGAAAAATGGCTTAGGGCCTTTTTCATGATCGGGACATGAGTTACTGCAGAGTATAAACAAAGGTCAGATAATACCTGGCTATCCTATTATGAGGTTACCAGGCATTAACCAAATTATTCGGGCAACTGGCTCCAGTAACAACGTGAGAGTTTGCCGTGTCAGGCAATGTTGTTTTGGCGAGAAAATCGAATCGTGTGACTGTTGCATTTTATGGGGCACGTTTTAAAACCCGATCCGAGATTCACTCCTAAGCACCGCAGAGGTGAGATAATATGCAGGGCTAAAAATTACAGAAGGATGAAGTAACAAAAAATGCACACAAGTATGAAGCTTCCTAAACGTCATTCACCATAGAATCGCCTACGGGTACATTGACTATCAGTATATTGATGTGCTTAAGGCTAAAACCAGGAAGGATCACACGGTTCTAATTTGTTTGAAGTTGAAGGTTTTCTGATGAAAAACTGTTTTACAATGTGTGATCAAACACTATTGCCTGCAGACCGAAATATGCGCTGGAATTGGCACTTGCCATATGAAATAACGCACGCACACAAGAAAACAAAACAGCAACAAAGAGATGCGATAGAAATATGGTTAACTCTAGAAAAGCTTTGATTTGATGCCGAATCTGGGGTATTTCAATACATCGCATTGTAATGCTCATACGAGCGCCACCTCTGCCATAATATAAAAGTGATGCTTGGCAACTTTGGCAAGTTTTAACAAGATGTAACTGGTCCCAATGAAAATATAGTCCCCTAGCACATTATTTCACCCAATGGAGCCTAATCAATTTTCCCAACTCCCGAAACATTGGCAAAGTCATTACATATCATGTCTTTCGATCCAGCCACGTCGATCATGTTGCGACGGGCGCATGAAATGCTTTTGGAACACACTCGGAGCGGCAAAAACCAGAAAAAGAGCCTGGAAAGTGTAAAAGAATTTAGATGTAAATTATGATTATTATTTTAAACAAATTACCTTCATTTTGTGTGGATAATATTAAAATTCTCTAATTTTGTTAAATAAACAAAATTACTTTTATGAAAATTGTCACCAATTTGAATGAAAGAAAAGTCAACACAAAACAGAGTTGGAGAAAAAAGTGATGCCGTTGCATACTTTTCCAGGAAAATTAATTTGTATCGTTTTTTCTACAATCTTTCTTCTGAATGTAAAAGTAGTTTAGCAAAGAGGCAAATTGAGTTTCAGAGTGGGAGTTCAAGATGGCGGATTAGAAAGAGAAGCTGCCAACGTCAGTCACCTTGTAATTACATCATGCCCTCACATATAATTTCGAATCAGATGAAAATGCTTGAATTTCTTATGAAAGTGCCAAGAAAAAGCACTCCCGTATGAAGCTCAGGCACTTCTGTATGATAAAAAATTTACACTAACAATTTGACAACTAAAAATTATTCAAAAACATTGAACACAAATTTAAAACAAGTAAAGGTGTCTAAGTTCGGGTGTAACCGAACATTATATACTCAGCGTGAGCTTCAATTGTACATTTCATTTCAGATAAATTACTTTTCTACATAACACGTGGCAGCGCCCGTTTAAAAAAAATGTCTCCCCATTTCCTCTTACAATAAAACTTGATAAGTGAAATATCATTGATTCAAAACTATTTTTGGTTAAGTTATAGCTTATTATTCTAGTCTACGACCCATTTTAAATTTGTTTTATATCTAAGTTGCCGTGGTCTTTAACCGATCCCGTCCATTTTTACTAGAAATATCTTCTGCTATAAGGAAAATATGTGTACACAATTTCATTACGATATGTAAATTTTTCTTCGAGTTATGGCTCCCGAAACATAGAAAATTGCTTAGTCATAAAAGGGGCGGTGCCACACCCATTTTCAAAAATTTTAGTGTTTTCCAATTTAATGTTATAATTCAATTTAGAAAGTAAAATTCTATTGACACAAAGCTCTTTTTCGCTAAGATATAGCTTATTATTTTCGTCTACGACCCTTTTAAAAATCTTTTATATAAAAGTGGGCGTGGTCTTTAACCGATCTCGTCCATTTTTCCTAGAAAATTTCCTGCTATAGGGAAAATTTGTGTACCCAATTTTATTACGATCCGTTAATTTTTCTTCGAGTTATGGCTCCCGAAACATAGAAAATTGCTTAGTCATAAAGGGGCGGTGCCCTGCCCATTTTTTTAAATTTGAAGTTTTTCCTCTTTATTGTTATAAATCCACTTGGGAAATGAAATACCATTGATATAAAGCTCTTTTTTGCAAAAATATAGCTTATTTTATTCGTCCACGACCCTTTTTAAAAATCTTTTATATAAAAGTGGGCGTGGTCCTTAACCGATTTCGTTAATTTTTCTTCAAATCATTCCTTATAGTAAAGGCAACCTCTCTGCCGAATTTTGTTACGATAGGTTTAACGATTTTGATTTATGATTAATAATATTTGTAAAATTGATTTTATCATAAGTGGGCGGTGCCACGCCCATTTTGAAAATTTTTTCCAAATTTTTATCAAGAGTCTCAATATCAGTCCACGTGTCAAATTTCAACATTCTAGGATGTATTATTTACTAAATTATCAGGTTTTTTGTATTTTCCAAAATTTTATATATATAAAAAGTGGGCGTGGTTATCATCCGATTTCGCTCATTTTCAATACCAATCTATTCTGGGTCCAGATAAGCTACGTGTACCAAATTTGGTGAAGATATCTCAATATTTACTCAAGTTATCGTGCTAACGGACGGACGGACGGACATGGCTCAATCAAATTTTTTTTCGATACTGATAATTTTGATATATGGAAGTCTATATCTATCTCGATCCCTTTATACCTGTACAACCAACCGTTATCCAATCAAAGTTAATATACTCTGTGTGCAAAGCACGCTGAGTATAACAAACCATGCGGAAATATGTACATTAACTTTTAGTATGATTATTGAAACCCAAATTTCGACGATTATGTATATAGAATATGTTCCACAAAACTTGATGCTAGAGGTGAATGTAATTTTTCGCTACTTCAGAATTAAATTTATTTGCTCTTGTATGTTGAAGATATAACTATTTACGTAATATTTTAAGCAAATATTTTGTAACATGAAACCAAATATTCAACTTTTTCGACCGCAAACAATTAAAATTTTTTAAATATATTTTTTTAAATACAAAAAGTTTCAGTGCACATACAATTTTGTACATATATTGTGATTCGCACTTTCATATAAAAAATTTTGAGCAGCACTGCATATGTACGTGAAAATTTACAATCAAATGAAAAATTGTTTAGTACGTCATGAAAAAACCTTAAAAATCAAAGTCGAAAAAAAAGTCAAAAAAATTAAACTTCACAGGCTCGAAAATTATTTTTCTGGGTATGCGTAGTGGAACTTTTTTTCCTGAGCCCAAATCCTATCGAAAAATCGATGGCGCCATATCGGTTAATAAATCGGCCCAGTCTAATACACAGTAAAAAGTGGAGTCTTACTTTTAATACCAGTTGCTATTGAACTTAAACATTTTTGGTATTAAATTTGTGTTTTAATTCTAAAAAGTTTTATTTTCAGACCATGAAATATAATTGAAATAAATTTTAATCCAATATAGTTTTGAAACAAAACTTTAATCAATGCTGATTGTCGCGTTTTAAAAATATTAATACTTTGCAGTTTTAATCTAAGAACAAAAGAATATTAAATTTCGCTCTCTAATATTTCAAATATCATTGGTTTAAAAACAAAACCAAAAAAGTATTAAGAAATTCTCCCACTCTCATTTATATTAATGTTACTCGGCGCTTTAGTACTACTGGCTTAAAAGTAAAACCAGGAAAGACGTGCTTTCACTCCCAAACTTTAATACTTTTTAGTTTTAATTTGAGATCAGAAAGGCATTAAGATGCTCTCTCCGATATTTTAAGTATTTTTGGTTTTAAAACGAAACCAAAAAATATTAAGAAATTTTCTTTCTCCCAGTTATATTCATTGCACTCTGCACATTAGTACTATTGGCTAAAAGTAAAACCAGTATCACTTGTCCGACTATTGGGAAAGCGTCATGTGCACGATGTTTCTGAAAATTAAACACGAGGAACAAGTGGGTTTCATTAAAATCGCAAATCCTGAAAGTCGTGAATTCTCGACGAACGAAGCAATTGTAGCAAGTAAGTAATGTAAATAATTAATGAAATTTTTCAAAAGTAAATTGTATTTCTAGCCAGTTGTGGAGCAATTAAACATTAATATCGATTGTGCAATAACATTGAGAGACCGCGATGGAGCCGAAATTTTTGTGAACGATTTCCAAGAATTATTTGCCAATATAAAAGCTGTAGCTGGTTTTTATTGGAAATAAATGAAAATTTGCAAAAGAAGGGATCATCAGTTGCTAAGAGTTTAAATCACGAGGTAAGTATAAGAAGAAATGCCAAAGTTTATTTTAATTGTAGAGTATTCACCAGGAGTTGCAAAACTATCTCTCTGAATACAAAAAACTAACAATTTAAGTGATAACTCCCGACGTTCCTTAGTGCGCTAGTGTACCAACTTTTTACGAATTGCACTAACTGAATCAGTGATACGTCTTTTTCAAGTTTATAAGGTTACTAACAGCAAGTTTGGAGAATTGTAAGTACACAATAAGACTCTTAATACTGCGCTAAAACGTTCTTATGAACCCAAAAAATAATTTCTGGATTTATAAAAATAAATAAATGATGGTAGCGTGCTCCGCCTACCACACCGTATGCCCTGGGTTCGCACCCCGGGCAAAGCAACACCAAAATTTTAGAAACAAGTTTTTCAATTAGAAGAAAATTTTTCTAAGCGGGGTCGCCCCTCGGCAGTGTTTGGCAAGCGCTCCGGGTGTATTTCTGCCATGAAAAGCTCTCAGTGAAAACTCATCTGCCTTGCAGATGCCGTTCGGAGTCGGCATAAAACATGTAGGTCCCGTCCGGCCAATTTGTAGAGAAAATCAAGAGGAGCACGACGCAAATTGGAAGAGAAGCTCGGCCTTAGATCTCTTCGGAGGTTATCGCGCCTTATATTTATTTTTTTTTATTTTTACTGTACGTTAAAAAAAACTCCCGGTTGGTTTTAATACCAAAAATTTACTAAATTCAATTAAATTTTTGGTTTGGATTCAATGCCATTTTAGCATTAAAATAACATTTATGGGCTTTTTTTAATACCAAAAAAGTATTAAATCCGGTACAATTTTGCCTTTGATTCAATGCCTCTCTGACATTAAAATACCAATTATGGGTTATTTTAATACCAATAATGTACTACATCCAATTCTATTTTGGCTTAACTTTAATTCCAGTTATTATTAAATATATTTCAGTACACGGATAGATCCAAAACCATTTTAGTTTTATTTTAAAACCATGAAATGTATAGCAATTAATCCCATGGTTTGTTTTTCAGAGAGAATCTTTGAATGAATTTCCCTCTCTTTGATAACACCAGCACGGTTTTGATAATATACTTTCTGGCATAGTTATATATAAATCCCAAATTGGTATTAAAATTAAACTAAAATTTTTACAGTGAATGGAGGCTTTTAATGTATCTTAGTGCTTTTTACCCCAATGCATGCGGGGATTAAAAATCACGCCACCTAGACGGAAGAGTCTCTGCCTTGCCACAACAACGCTTTTATATCCTCCATCCCTTAAAAGCGACAGATTTTCGTTTCCCATATAGTACCCAGTGAGAGGCCTCTGCTTGGATTAATGAATTTGGCTGATACTTCCGTGGCGAGAGCTATAAATAATTTAGTCTGAGACGGGTCTGCTGTTTACTGGGATAAATAAGTAGATCCTACAGGCTGCCAGACTACTGCAGCGTCTTTCATGTGGACAATATAGCCGTGAGGAGAAGCAGAAGAAATTCTGGAGGAAGCGTGCTTAAGCTGCAGTCGCTTCAATATATATGTATATTGGTAGTCAGGCGGCGATTGAGGCAATAATCTCACACAGTACTTCATCAAGAAGTGTTTTGGAATGCAAAGAAGCATTAGAAAAACTTGGCTCAGGCCGGACCATACATCTATACTGGTCATAAAGGGATAGAACGAAAAGGGCGATGAGTTGTCAAAGGAGAGTGCAACACGCGCTGAAACGACGATAGACGTCCCAATCCGTTTGGGGGAAATTAAACATAGACAGGAGTTGCATATGATCCATCAAGCTCATATCTCTCAAGAGAGAATACTTAAGGCTCCAATGGGCATACTAACTGCACACTGGCTTCTGGCGTCACACTCTTATAAATTGGGCCTCGACAGTAACAGCAGTGGTAGGAAGTGCGAGCTGCAGGAAGAAACGGTTGAGCACGTTCTGTGTTCGTGTCCTGCACTTGATAGATCAAGGCTCCAGTTGTAAGGGGCGGTAGAGTTACCAGATCTCGTGGCAGCAATTACCCTGGATTATAAAATCTTGATATGGCATCTTGCTTGGCTAGGTAGTCTGCCTGTTTATTACCTTTGTGTCCCTGATGCCCGGACCCCACTGTTGCGGGGCCAGAGTAATGGTGTCGCCTTTTCCTTTTAAAAGTCCACACGGAGGTTGTCTACTTCGGAGCTTTTATCAGGCCGATATCCCTGTATCAAAAGCCGCTAAGCAGCGGCATCAAATGGAGTACTGTTTTGAGCAATGTGATTGAAGTGAAGTGCCTGCGGATCACCTACCGACTAGAATCTACTATGGACATGTTGACAGCATATCAAAAGCCACAACAAAAGACAGATGTACATCATGAGACTAATACCCGTCACGTGAGGACACTTCCAGAATCGATGTGCACAAGCCGCATCAAACACTAATATTGGGCACAGGTGAGCCATCAGGTGGAGTTGGAACGGGTGTCTTCGGCCACAGGACCTTAGCATTGCTGAAGCTGAAGTAGTCTTCGCCAATGAGAGATTAGTTTTACTTTGCACTCATGGCAGCATCTTCAGTTGGGGTTAGATTCTCAATAGTACTCAAGTGCGGAGTCTTCTGCTCAATCACTTAGGGGCCAGAAAACAGCTGCCGAAAGGCGCACACCACCCAAAGCTTGACAATAGGACCTAATTACATTGGTTGGAAAGCACAGGATTGTGGCATTTTTAGGGGGATAACACAAAGCGATATACAGCTATGATTACTTTCTCACAAACCTATCTGAAGTTCTTAATAGGTATGCTCACTGCTTACTCGAAGGCTCAAAAGCCTGGAGAGTATTAAGGTACTAAACCAACCATTCCAGAAACGCATTAATATGACCGCGAGTCTTTGAGGTATGTGGATTTAAGTCGCCTCTTATCACATAAACGCCTTTATCCTTCTCGGATTCTAAGCTCTTTCGAGAAAAAGACTAAAGATCGCTTAGGATGTAAAATAGGTGGATGCACTCCTTAAAGTCGAGCACCATTCTGGACTTTCTGAAAGTCCTTTGCTTGAATGAGGTACTGATTTATTTACTTCTTTTATATATGAGTGTTTATTAAATTAATGAAATAAGTTAATTGTTACATTTTAAAGTTAATGCGTAAAAGTATATCAATTGAAAGATAAAAAAGTAATAAAGAAGAAGATAAAGAATGTTCTGGCAATACAGTTGCCAGATGTATATATAAATAATTTATTGTCGTGGCGCTGCCATCTCGTTTCATACATATCATTTTTCCCTCCTCTGCAAGGGCTAAGGTGAGTATCCGACAGATGCCCTTCTCTGTCTGGTTGATCTCAGTGGAATTTGAGGTATCCTACTTGTTTCGGGTGTTGTATGCGGTGTCGATGTAGGATTTTTCCCTATTGTACTATTGGCCGAAGCAAAGCCTTCAAAATCTTCCGATCCCCACGATTCGTTTTGCGCCGTTTCAGTAACCACCGGTTGCGTTATTGCTTCAGTGCTATCTACTTCAGCTGAAACCTCGGTTTCATTAGTGTTGTCTTCGGTTGGCAGCCTCGCCTTGTAATAATCAACTTCCCGAGCTGTTTTATCAGGTCCAACCGGGCCTTTGCGTATTTGGTCCACATGCCGTTTTACACTTTTCCCATTGAAGAGTATTTCATAGTGAAGATCACCTAGACGTGCGTTTATGTTTCCCCTGAGCCACTTACAAATTCGTGGATTTCCAGACAAAAAGTAAACATTTTGATTTGGTTCAAACTCTCTAATAGTTTTCTTGGACTTTACGTATTGCTTCTCTTCTACCTTCTTTGAAATTTCCTCTGGCCGAATCAGATTCAACCTTGTGCTTTTTTTTTATTAAACAAATCTGCTTTTGGAATCGGGTGTTTGTCGAAGATCATTTTTGGATTGACAATGGGCTTATAATTACCGGTAATGCGAATACCCCCATTCTTTTTTGCTACTACCTGTGTTTTTGAGGCCCATTATGAATGCTCCACTCTCTTGTAAAAACCTGACTGAATTTTACGATCTATTTCCTGGGCATACTCCTCTCTCAGCGCCATCGGTACATCGCGCGCTCGCGCGAAAACTGGTCTTGCTCCAGCTTTGAGCTTTACTTTTGCAGGTGGCCCACTCAACTTCCCAGCTGTCGTACTGAAGATGTCCTCAAAACGTGTAATGAGATGTTGCAGTCGCGTTTGTTGGTTTACTGATGGTTTTGGTGCTGTTAAATTTATAGTATTGATTCGGTTAGACGATGAAAACAGTTCAGTGAAGTTTATTTCTCGTGCGAATTGCGATATCCATTCTCGGCCGCAAAGTGTATCACAATCTCCTTGAACGATATACAAATTAAGTCGTCGTGAAGTTTTCCCCATTGTCGCAGTTACTACGACCCGTCCAATGCAGTTCACCTTGTGGCCCGTATAGCTTGTAAATCGTCGATCTGTCTTTAACAACCTAAAATTTGATTTAATCGAACGCAACGTTTTCCAATTCATTACTGCACATGGTGCACCCATATCTAATTCCATCTGAATTTGTTTCCCATCTATATATATAGGAACCATTTTTCTATTTACTACATTGCATGCATTAACATTGTTTAGTTTTGAACTGATTCACATTCATCCTCTGAAATCTGATCTAATTTGGTCTTACACACTTTGGCGATGTGGCCCACTCTTCCATATGCAAAGCATTTGGAATTGTTAAATTTGCAGTCTTTTCTAAGGTGCTGCCCCCCACATCCGTAACAATTGGACCCTTTCTCTTTTGCCCTCTGTTTATACGTTGGCTCGCTTGTTTGTATCACTTCTGTGCACTTTCGGTCTGTTGTGGCGTTTTGTTTTCATTCGATTCTTTGCGCAATTTCGTATGCTTCAGCAAAATTATTTGGTTTCTTTGCAATAACTTCATTACAAATAACTCGTGATTCTACGCCATACAACAATTGCTCTAGTAGCATTCTATCTAAGAATTCTCCATACTCACAATGTACAGCCGCATCTCTTAACCGAAGTGCGAACTTGCAAATCGGCTCTTCCTTTTCTTGTTCGTTTTGCCGGAACTTGATACTT
>JARSSU010006843.1:0-45939 GCA_029619165.1 Eurosta solidaginis | reverse complement strand
GTGAGCAGTGCTTGCCTAACAAGAGCTGCGCTTTCAAGAGGTTGTCAGTAGTGAAAAAGATACTGGCCCAGCATTTCAGTTAGGTTTAGCTCCTTACGCAATGACCATTTCTAATTAAAACACAAAAAAACACCTTTCAGGTGACGATCTACGGAGAACAAGAACTACGATTGGGGCATGGAAAGTTTCTGGACTATTAACGGGGAATATGACATGTTCAGCTGGTTGACGGCCCTATTAAATCGAGAGTAATGATCCGACTTGTATTATATGCAAGTAATAGACTAAGGAATGTGGGGCTATCGGTCTTAAAACTTCTGCTAAAAAGAAAGCAAAGTCAAAGGTGCGTGTTTATAATCCAAAAATTGTCATCCTCTAAAAATTTCCTGACAGCGAGGTTGATCATACCCTGTGAAGGATATGAACCAACCTCGTACGTCTGCTGGTGAAAAAATGTATTTTCAAACGGTAACACTTAGCATTTTTGTGTTATCTACGTATAAATTTTTTCAATTAAGAAAATAGAATAGAAGAAGAAAAATTTAGACAACTGTGAAAGCTCGTTGTATAGATCCATTTCGGGGAACTGCTAAATCCTCATCGGGCAACGTTTAGGTTATAGCAGCATCGCCCAAACGTTGCCGATGAAGGAATTTAGTAGTTCCGAAATGGATCTATACGAGCTTTGGCAGTTGTCTAAAAAAATGTTCGTTTTTCTATCTAATTTAAATTGTATTGTAACGGAATTTTACTTGCAATTCCGCTTACTTCAAATCTCTATAAGGTCGAATCACTAAACTGTTGAATAAATAACTCCAATATTGAAGAATTATTTTGTGTGTTACGGCCTTTGAATTATAACTTTTTAATATGAACGAGCTCTAGGCCAAGTATTGTATATCTTAATAAAAACACAATACGTGAATTTTTGATATACAATTATATTATTAATTTGTCACAATATATTCGACTCAGTCTGAAGTCATCACTCAGGGACTAGATACGAAAAGAACAACATACATATTACAAGTAAGGAAGGCTAAGTTCGGGTGTAACCGAACATTACATACTCAGTTGAGAGCTATGGTGACAACATAAGGGAAAATAACCATGTAGGAAAATGAACCGAGGGAAACCCTGGAATGTGTTTGTATGACATGTGTATCAATGAGAAGGCATTAAAGAGTATTTATGAGGGAGTGGGCCATAGTTCTATAGGTGGACCGCCATTTAGGATATCGCCATAAAGGTGGACCAGGGCTGACTCTAGAATGTGTTTGTACGATATGGGTATCAAATGAAAGGTGTTACTGAGTATTTTAAGAAGGGAGTGGGGCCTTTAGGTCTATAGTGACGCCCTTTCGAGATATCGCCATTAAGGTGGACCAGGGGTGACTCTAGAATGTGTTTGTACGATATGGGTATCAAATGAAAGGTGTGAATGAGTATTTTAAAAGGGAATGGGCTTAGTTCTATAGGTGAACGCCTTTTCGAGAAATCGCCATAAAGGTGGACCAGGGGTGACTCTAGAATATGTTTGTACGATATGGGTATCAAAGGAAAGCTGTTATGAGTATTTAAAAGGAGTGATCCTTAGTTCCATAGGTGGCCGCCGTTTCGAGATATCGCCATAAAGGTGGACCAGGGGTGTCCTCTAGAAGTGTTTGTACGATATGGGAATCAAATGAAAGGTGTTACTGAGCATTTTAAGAGGAGAGTGGCATTAGGTTATAGGTGACGCCTTTTCGAGATATTGCCATTAGGGTGGGCCAGGGTGACTCTAGAATGTTTGTACGATATGGGTATAAAACGAAAGTGTTACTGAGCATTTTAAGAGGGAGTGGGCAATAGGTCTATAGGTGGACGCCTTTTCGAAATGTCGCCATTAGGGTGGGCCAGGGGTGACTCTAGAATGTGTTTGTATGATATGGGTATCAAATGAAAGATGGTAATGAGTATCTTAAAAGGGAGTAATCCTTAGTTCTATAGGTGGACGCCTTTTCGAGATATCGCCATAAAGGTGGACCAAGGGTGACTCTAGAATGTTGTACGATATGGGTATCAAACGAAAGGTGTTACTGAGCATTTTAAGAGGGAGTGGGCATTAGGTCTATAAGTGGACGCCTTTTCGAGATATCGCCATTAGGGTGGGCCAGGGGTGACTCTAGAATGTGTTTGTACGATATGGGTATCAAACGAAAGGTGTTACTGAGCATTTAAGAGGGAGTGGGCATTAGGTCTATAGGTGGACGCCTTTTCGAGATATCGCCATTAGGTGGGCCAGGGGTGACTCTAGAATGTTTGTACGATATGGGTATCAAACGAAGGTGTTACTGAGCATTTTAAGAGGGAGTGGGCATTAGGTCTATAGGTGGACGCCTTTTCGAGATATCGCCATTAGGGTGGCCAGGGGTGACTCTAGAATGTGTTTGTACGATATGGGTATCAATGAAAGGTGGTAATGAGTATTTTAAAAGGGAGTAATCCTTAGTTCTATAGGTGGACGCCTTTTCGAGATATCGCCATAAAGGTGGACCAAGGGTGACTCTAGAATGTTTGTACGATATGGGTATCAATGAAAGGTGGTAATGAGCATTTTAAAGGGAGTGGGCATTAGGTCTATAGGTGGACGCCTTTTCGAGATATCGCCATAAAGGTGGGACCAAGGGTGACTCTAGAATGTTTGTACGATATGGGTATCAAACGAAAGGTGTACTGAGCATTTTAAGAGGGAGTGGGCATTAGGTCTATAGGTGGACGCCTTTTCGAGATATCGCCATTAGGGTGGGCCAGGGGGACTCTAGAATGTTTGTACGATATGGGTATCAAACGAAATGTGTTACTGAGCATTTTAAGAGGGAGTGGGCATTAGGTCTATAGGTGGACGCCTTTCGAGGATATCGCCATTAGGGTGGGCCAGGGGTGACTCTAGAATGTTTGTACGATATGGGTATCAAAACGAAAGGTGTTACTGAGCATTTTAAGAGGGAGTGGACATTAGGTCTATAGGTGGACGCCTTTTCGAGATATCGCCATTAGGGTGGGCCAGGGGTGACTCTAGAATGTTTGTACGATATGGGTATCAAACGAAAGGTGTTACTGAGCATTTTAAGAGGGAGTGGGCATTAGGTCTATAGGTGCACGCCTTTTCGAGATATCGCCATTAGGGTGGGCCAGGGGTGACTCTAGAATGTGTTTGTACGATATGGATATCAAATTAAAGGTATTAATGAGGGTTTTAAAAGCGAGTGGCCCTTAGATGTATATGTGAAGGCGTTCTCGCGATATCGACCAAAATGTGGACCAGGTGATCCAGAAAATCATCTGTCGGGTACTGCTAATTTATTTATATATGCAATACCACTAACAGTATTCCTGCCAAGATTCCAAGGGCTGTTGATTTCGCCTTGTAGAACTTTTTCATTTTCTTCTACTTAATATGGTAGGTGTCACACCCATTTTACAAAGTTTTTTCCAAAGTTATATTTTGCGTCAATAAACCAATCCAGTTACCATGTTTCATCCCTTTTTTCGTATTTGGTATAGAATTATGGCATTTTTTTCATTTTTCGTAATTTTCGATATCGATAAAGTGGGCGTGGTTATGGTCGGATTTCGGCCATTTTTATACCAAGATAAAGTGAGTTCAGATAAGTAGGTGGGCTAAGTTTAGTAAAGATATATCGGTTTTTGCTCAAGTTATTGTGTTAACGGCCGAGCGGAAGGACAGACGGTGGACTGTGTATAAAAACTGGCGTGGCTTCCACCGATTTCGCCCATTTTCACAGAGAACAGTTACCGTCATAGAATCTATGCTCCTACCAAATTTGAGAAAGGATTGGTAAATTTTTGTTCGACTTATGGCATTAAAAGTATTCTAGACACACTAAATGAAAATGGGCGGAGCCACGCCCATTTTGAAATTTTCTTTTATTTTTGTATTTTGTTGCATCATATCATTACTGGAGTTGAATTTTGACTTAATTTACTTATATACAGTAAAGATATTAAATTTTTGTTAAAATTTGAATTTAAAAAAATTTTTTTTTAAAAAGTGGGCGTGTTCTTCATCCAATTTTGCTAATTTTTATTTAGCACATATATAGTAATAGTAGTAGCGTTCCTGCCAAATTTCATCATGATATCTTCAACGACTGCCAAATTACAGCTTGCAAAACTTTTAAATTACCTTCTTGTAAAAGTGGGCGGTGCCACGCCCATTGTCCAAAATCTTACTAATTTTCTATTCTGCGTCATAACGTCAACCCATCTACCAAGTTTCATCGCTTTAACCGCCTTTGGCAATGAATTATCGCATTTTTTTCGGTTTTTCGAAATTTTCGATATCGAAAAAGTGGGCGTGGTTATAGTCCGATATCGTTCATTTTAAATAGCGATCTGAGATGAGTGCCCAGGAATCTACATACCAAATTTCATCAAGATACCTCAAAATTTACTCAAGTTATCGTGTTAACGGACGGACGGACGGACGGACGGACGGACATGGCTCAATCAAATTTTTTTCGGATCCTGATTATTTTGATATATGGAAGTCTATATCTATCTCGATTCCTTTATATATGTACAACCAACCGTTATCCAATCAAACTTAATATACTCTGTGAGCTCTGCTCAACTGAGTATAAAAATCATAAAAATACACATTTGCACAAGTACAGAACTTACATTTTTGAATGCAATATGTCGACTAGTGTAACAAAAATATAAGTTTACGAACAGTGCAAAGCAAATAACAATAAAATGTAAATAAACACAGCCGTTATCATAAACAAAAAATGAACATAAGCAGAAAGTTATCTAAATGAGTAGTGAGCGCCGCTCAAGTGATATCAGCTGCAGCCTGCAGGTGAACTCTTTGGTAAACAGTGGGAGATGCTCTTATCTATTATTGTTGTTGTTGTTGATCAGCTGCCTAAAGGCAGAGGCAATACCAATTGTATCAGATTTGAAGTTCATGCGTTTGTCGCTGGGTGTATTTATGATGTGCAGCATCTCTAATATGTAGCGTTTGTTGTAATTCCTCTCTTGCTGTAGAATTTCTACATTTTCTAAATTGGGAGAGTGTCCAGTTTCTCTGCAATGCTGTGTTAGCGCCGTTTTGCCATCATTAGGGTTGTTGCGATTTTTAATATTCGTTTTATGCCCGGAAATCCTCGTTTTTAGTTTCGATTTAGTAGTCCCCCACATATACTTTGTCGCATACGTGGGACCCGTCACCATTACATAGAATTTTATATATCAAGTCCGATTTCTCATATTTATCTATTCTACTCTTGGTATTACTGAAAATTTGTCGCAACGTATTATTGTAGGTAAAGGCTAAATTACATTTCTCTTTGTCATAAATATTTGAATATTTTATTCTGTTAGACAGGCCTGACACATATGTAGTCGATTTATATATTTTATTATTTTCGGCATATTTCCTCGCAGTGGGTTTCTTATAATAATCTCTTATAAAGTTTTTTATTATGCGTGTAGGAAATTCATTATTTTCTAGAACATTATTATTATTTTAATGTTTTCTTTATGATAAACTTCATCGCTGATCGAGAGAACTCTGTTGATAAAATTTCTGGCCGTATTGACTATTGTAGATTTGTCATGTTTAGAATTAAAGTTAATTAATCTACCTGACGCGGTAGGTTTTTTATACCAATCAAAACATAATTGGTTATTCTTTTTTATAATAAGAGTATCGAGAAACGGTAGTTTCCGTCCTCTCCACCTCAATTGTAAATTTAATACTCCTGTTGTATCCATTTAGAATATTTAGCAATTCTTCCACCGTATCAGTTTTCACAATTGCGAAAAGGTCATCGACGTATTGGTAAGCAAACGTGGCTTATAAGGGGAGTCATCTTCAAATTTCTCCAGTAATTCTTCCATTACAATGTCTGCTATGACGGGGGATGCTGGGGAACCCCATGGGCATACCGCAGCGTTGCTCATAAATTTATTGTTTAATTTAAAATATCTATTATCTCTAATGCAGAAACGAACAACTTCTAGAAAAAGTTCTTTTGTGAGTGTGGTGTGGCTCTTTATCTGGTCCACTTAGATGCTATAATTTCTAAGGCATGATCTACGGGAATGCTGGGAAAAAGTGAGATGACATCAAATGACACGAGACTCTCATCATCATATATGTATGTATCTTTTATTTGTTTTTAAATTCAATTGAGTCTTTTACGTTATATTTGGACGATTTGGTTATGTTCGTGAGAATATTAACCACATACTTGCATAAATTGTACGAAGGGGAGTTGACAGACGAACAAAATCGCAACAACCCTAATGATGGCAAAACGGCGCTAACACAGCAATGCAGAGAAACTGGACACTCTACAATTTAGAAATGTAGGAATTCTACAGCAAGAGAGGAATTACAACAAACGCCTACATCTTAGAGATGCTGCTGCACACCATAAATACACCCAGCGACAAACGCATGAACTTCAAAGGATACAAGTGGTATTGCCTCTGCCTTTAGGCAGCTGATCAACACAACACAATAATAGATAAGAGCATCTCCCACTGTTTACCAAAGAGTTCACCTGCAGGCTGCAGCTGATATCACTTGAGCGGCGCCACTACTCATTAGATAACTTTCTGCTTATGTTAATTTTTTGTTTATGATAACGGCTTTGTGTTATTTACATTTTATTGTTCGTAAACTTATATTTTGTTACACTAGTCGACCTATTGCATTCAACAATGTAGTTCTGTACTTGTGCAAATGTGTATTTTTATGATTTTAATATGTATGTTTGTTCTTTTCGTATCTAGTCCTGATGATGACTTCAGACTGAAGTCGAAATATTGACAAATTAAATAATATAATGTATATCAAAAAGTCACGTATTGGTTTTATTAAGATATACAAATATTTGGCCTAGAGCTCGTTATATTTAAAAAATATTGATAATGGAAAATACCCTTATTAAATTACTTCACAACAAAAAATACTGCTATTGCTCGCCGGATAGCGTCTAATTAAAACTGCTTATTGCGCCTCTACTGGTGTCGCCTTTATACTCTCTGATTTGCTCGTTCGCATCTTCTAGGCGCTTCCATTTCCAGAATCTACTAGTTGGCCATGTAACTACAATTGCACGATTTTATAGCTTCTCTCATTGCATACTTTCGGGAGTATCTCAGATATATGCATGTGGTTGTGCGTTGCTTCTCAGCTGCGTGTACGTACATATGTGTAGACATAATGATTGATTCGTTTATGTAGATACAAGTGACTGTCTGCTTTATTGTTGTTGTGACTTCATTTACTTAGCATCAGACTAGGGATGTGAGTATCACTTAGTGTCACTCATATTCGTCACACTGCCCTCCACCTAAGTCTGATCGTCCCGATCAGACATATCTCTCGATCTAAACGCTGGTAGCATCTCCAAATTACCACTCTTCTACTCCGTGGTTTCCCAGTGGTTTGTATGCGGTAGATGGTATCACTGATCTTCTTCACAACTTTGTACGGGCCTTCCCAACTGCACCGAATCTTGAATGGAAACACCTTTCCGCCGGAGAGGGTTGTAAATAGTACCAAATATCCCTCCAAGAAACCTTCCGAATTATTGTTCTCATCGTTCCTGCGTTTCATCTTACTACTCATTATCCTTGATCGTTCCCTCGCACTCTGTTGTTTGGCCAATGTACTACTTTGAAGAGCTTGCTCTTGACAGATTTACTTCACATATTCAGTATCGTTCCGACGTTTCCCAACAGTGGTGCGCCTTGGCTTGAAACCACCCTTGCATTCTTTCTGGGCAATTCCTTCAGTCGTTTCCGTGCGTCCCTTTGGTTTTGTCAATGCTTGTGATTCGCTCGCAGGTACTTTTGATTTCGCTTTATTTGGCCTATTCGTTCCATCAACTTTTACTTTTGAATTTCGTAATCTTTGTCGACTATTCTCCACCAGTACTCGATTACTACTGAACCCCTTTTCCAAACTGAAAGCTAAGTGGCACATCCTGGTTCTTATAGCGCATAATCTTTCTCCTCATATCGATCCTGATGTCATGGTCAGCTAAGAATTCCACTCCCAATATGACTTCATCAACAATCTCCGACACAATGAATTTGTGTAAAACCATGACCTTTCCAATTAATACCTCACATACCACTTCTCCTTGGACTTGGTTATACTCGCCAGTGACCGTACGCAATCTTGCTCCAGGTAACGGTTTTACTCTCCTGTTGACCAAGTCAGATCGGATTAAGGAATGAGATATGCCCGTATCTACAGTCAGTACACGCTCCTTGCCATCCAGTTTTCCTTCGACGGCAAGACTGCTCGATTTTCTTCCAATTTGCGACACAGATATCACAGGACATTCAATAGCTGGGGCAAGTTTTCGTTCTTTACATCTGACACGCTCTTGCTCGTCTCCTCCAACTTTGCGTTACGGCCACCCACATTATTGGAACTATTAGCCAGCAGCGATTTCGCTGATATCGCTCTCCGAACTGCAGGAAGAAAGTTCAGCTGTTTCATCTGAATAAAGACAGTACAAATAAATATATGTTATACTATATTAAAAAAACATACAATTCCTTCTAACTAGAATCAGCTAATGCACGATCCTTCTGTTCTTTCCATTTTAATGATTTTGTTGACGTTCTTCCATTCTTTCTTCACTTACTGCTGTTTTGTTATCGATGCCATACATAAACCCCGGTCTACCCTGTATTTCTTTGATTCTCCAAAAATGATTTTTCCTCTAAATTTTTATAAGGTCATTTGCACTTGCTATATCAAATAAGTCCATCTAACTTCGACGTCCTCGCCTCTTCTCTTTCTCTTTGCGTTCCGATTTAATTTTAGAATTTTTATTTACTTTCCTCCATGCATTATATAAATCTTCAAGTTTTGTTATGCAGTGTTGCTTGGTTTCTAATGGGTATTCGAGCTTTATTCCAAAACTATTTACTTCATCGACACTAATTAGCACTCTCACGTAAATTTAATTTTACTCCACGTAAATTAAAAAATAATACCTTCATAACTTCTTCGTTAGAAGGTAGTTTACACCCACTTAAGGAAGGAGAAAATAGCCTAACAAATGAATTTTTCACGCAAAATTCTTGATGAATGTCTAATTACTTTCAATGCACGACAATAAATGAAATGTAGTCGTCGTTAAGTAACAACAAAAATAATATTCTGATCTCTGCTAATTATATGAAAATATTTTCGTATGCAAAGAATGCGAAGATATGTGAAAATTTCGCTGTTATTTTTTAATTAGGTTTTTTCTGGATTAAATATTAATTTTCAGCATATTTTTTATAAGATATTTTTGGGTACCATTTCATTTCATTCTGCTATGGGGAACAATACGGGACATTTCGAAATCATTTCATGATTGTTTTCGGTATCGTTTCGGGGCTATTTCTTTATTTAGGCACTGTCTTTTGGATCGATTCGGTACAATCGGCGGCTCATTCAGCATTATCAGCACTATTTTGGGATAATTTTGCGATCGTTTTCAGATTATTTCGAAATCATTTCAGTATCGGTTTCGAATCATTTCAGAAATATTTCGAGATTACTCAGTATCATATGTAATTATTTTAATTAACATTTTGTGGCAGCTTAAACGTCATCAATTCCGGAACGACAGACTACCTGATTCCCTATCTGCGCTTCGAGAGAACTCTTAAAACCCCAATAGAGATGGATGGTTGGCGCAAGGGTGCTCAAATGGCGGGCGAGGCGATACATGTATACACAGATGGCTCCAAATTAGTGGAAGGAGTAGGGTCTGCGGTATATTGTGCTGATCCGGAGTTAAATAGATCCTACAAGCTGCCAGATCACTGTAGCGTTTTCCAAACGGAAGTATTAGCCGTAACCAAAGGAATAGAAAAGAGAGTAGCTTAAACTGCAGCCGTGTTAACTTTTATATTGACAGCCGAGCAGCAATTACGGCAATAATCACGCATAGAAAAGCATCTTAATGTGTGTTAGAGTGTAAGAAATCCCTGGAAAAATCAGGACGGGGAAAAGCATACACAGATGTGAATGAAAAAGCGGAGGAACTAGCTAAACAGGGCGCATCCCTGAAAGCTTGCTCCGTAGACGTCCCAATTAAATTAAGCGGGATTAAGAGAAGGTGAGAGGTGCATATGATCGCTTAAGCGTGAAAGGCGTGGGTCCATGCGCGGTGCTGTAAAGTGTCGAAGATTATGTGTAGGTCTTACAACTATAGCCTAGCAAAGTTGCATGTGTTATTAAAAAGAGAGTGCTATAGACTTATGAGTCATGACGGGTATTCTGACTGAACACTACCTACTGCCATCATATGCCTTTAAAATAGTCTTGGTAAGTGATAGCAGATATAGGAAGTGCGGGTTGGAGGAGGAAAACGATGGATCACGTTTGTGTTCGTGCCCTGCGCTTGCCAGACTTAAGACTCCAGCTATTAGGAGTGATACAGCTGTCTAGAAGCAGCAAGTGGCATAGGTCCTAGAAGGCTTCTAGTATTTGCCAAGAGTACGGAGTTATTTTATAACATAGGGTCTGGTTTTTGATAAGGGTTTTCAGATTGGTCGTTAAATAAACTTCTGGTAACACTACGGTCTCGTTCAGTCTATGTGAAGTCCTCATGGATCGCCCAGTTAAACCTAAGCTACCTTCCATACTAAGTATGGCTTAATCAAATTGAAACCATCAAGCACGGAACGTTTACGTTTTTGTTTTTTTTATCACTTAACTACTGTTTAAGAAATTAGTTTTTTAAAAGTCACAACTATGATTTTTTTCCACGTAGAACAATAATATCTTATATGTGCGTTACAGAGGTTTACGTAATTTAAAAAAATTTAAAAATAAATTTTATTAAAACTTTAATTTAAGGAATTTTCTTATTTATTTTCTTCAAATGGACGGGCCCATATTCTGTTCCCGGTAGCTGAATATTTCAGGTTATAATTACCTATTCGAAGGCTTGAAAATATGCATAAACAAGTAAGTAAGGTTAAGTTCGGGTGTAACCGAACATTACATACTCAGTTGAGAGCTATGGTGACAACATAAGGGAAAATAACCATGTAGGAAAATGAACCGAGGGAAACCCTGGAATGTGTTTGTATGACATGTGTATCAAATGAAAGGCATTAAAGAGCATTTTATGAGGGAGTGGGTTCTATAGGTGGACGCCATTTAGGGATATAGCCATAAAGGTGGATCAGGGTTGACTCTAGAATGCGTTTGTACGATATGGGTATCAATTAAAGGTATTAATGAGTATTTTAAAGGGGACCTAAGTTCTATAGATGGACGCCTTTTCGAGATATCGCCGTAAAGATGGACAGGGGTGACTCTAGAATGCGTTTGTACGATATGGATATCAAATGAAAGGTGTTAATGAGCATTTTAAAAGGGAGTAATCTTAGTTCCATAGGTGGACGCCCGTTTCGAGATATCGCCATAAAGGTGGACCAGGGGTGACTCTAGAATTCGTTTCTGCAATATGGGTATCAAACGAAAGGAGTTAATGAGTATTTTAAGAGGGAGTGGGCCTTAGTTCTATAGGTGGACGCATTTTCGAGGTATCGCAATAAAGGTGGACCAGGGGTGACTCTAGATGCGTTTGTACGATATGGTTATCAAATGAAAGGTGTTAATGAGTATTTTTAAAAGGGAGTGGGCCTTCGTTTATAGGTGTTCGCCTTTTCGAGATATCGCCATAAAGGTGGACCAGGGGTGACTTTAGAATGCGTTTGTACGATATGGTTATCAAATGAAAGGTGTTAATGAGTATTTTAAAAGGGAGTAATCCTTAGTTCCATAGGTGGACGCCGTTTCGAGATATCGCCATAAAGGTGGGCCAGGGGTGACTCTAGAATTCGTTTGTGCAATATGGGTATCAAACGAAAGGAGTTAATGAGTATTTTAAGAGGGAGTGGCATTTCTGGACCAGGGTGACTCTAGACTTTGTTTGTACGATATGGGTATCAAATGAAAGTGTTAATGAGTATTTTTCAAAGGGAGTGGGCGTTCGTTCTATAGTTGTTCGCCTTTTCGAAATATCGCCATAAAGGTGGACCAGGGGTGACTCTAGAATGCGTTTGTACGATATGGGTATCAAATAAAGGTATTAATGAGTATTTTAAAAGGGACCTAAGTTCTATAGATGGACGCCTTTTCGAGATATCGCCATAAAGGTGGACCAGGGGTGACTCTAGAATGATTTTGTACGATATGGGTATCAAATTAAAGGTATTAATGAGAGTTTTAAAAGGGAGTGGTGGTAGTTGTATATGTGAAGGCGTTTTCCAGATATCGACCAAAATGTGGACCAGGGTGACTCAGAACATCATCTGTTGGATACCGCTAATTTAATTATATATGTAATACCTGCCAAGATTTTAAGGGTTTTTTATTCGCCCTGCAGAACTTTTCATTTTCTTCTACTTAATATGGTAGGTGTCACAACCATTTTATAAAGTTTTTTCTAAGTTATATTTCGCGTCAATAAAACAATCCAATTACCTTAACATATTTCATCCCTTTTTCGTATTTGGTATAGAATTATGGCATTTTTTTCATTTTCGTAATTTTCGATATCGAAAAGTGGGCGTGGTCATAGTCGGATTTCGTTCATTTTTCATACCAAGATAAAGTGAGTTCAGGTAAGTACGTGAACTGAGTTTAGTAAAGATATATCGATTTTTGCTCAAGTTATCGTGTTAACGGCCATGCGGAAGGACAGACGGACGACTGTGTATAAAAACTGGGCGTGACATCAACCGATTTGGCCCATTTTCACAGAAAACTGTTAACGCTATAAAATCTATGCCCCTGCCAAATTTCAAAAGGATTGGTTAATTTTTGTTCGACTTATGGCGTTAAAAGTATCCTAGACAAATTAAATGAAAAAGGGCGGAGCCACGCCCATTTTTAAATTTTCTTTTATTTTTGTATTTTGTTGCACCATATCATTACTGGAGTTGAATCTTGACATAATTTACTTATATACTGTAAAGATATTAAATTTTTTGTTAGAATTTTACTTTAAAAAAATTTTTTTTTAAAGTGGGCGTGGTCCTTCTCCGATTTTGCTAATTTTTATTAAGCGTACATATAGTAATAAGAGTAACGTTCCTGCCAAATTTCATCATGATATCTTCAACGACTGCCAAATTACAGCTTGCAAAACTTTAAATTACCTTCTTTTAAAAGTGGGCGGTGCCACGCCCATTGTCCAAAATTTTACTAATTTTCTACTTTGCGTCATAAGTTCAACTCATCTACCAAGTTTCGTCGCTTTATCTGTCTTTTGTAATGAATTATCGCACTTTTCGGTTTTTCGAAATTTTCGATATCGAAAAAGTGGGCGTGGTTATAGTCCGATATCGTTCATTTTAAATAGCGATCTGAGATGAGTGCTCAGGAACCTACATACCAAATTTCATCAAGATACCTCAAAATTTACTCAAGTTATCGTGTTAACGGACGGACGGACGACGGACGGACATGGCTCAATCAAATTTTTTTCGATCCTGATTATTTTGATATATGGAAGTCTATATCTATCTCGATTCCTTTATATAGTACAACCAACCGTTATCCAATCAAACTTAATATACTCTGTGAGCTCTGCTCAACTGAGTATAAAAATAGTTGACTTTTGATAGTATAATAGTTAGCTTTACTCACATTATATTACGCCTACGCTTTGTTGTAAGAAGCTAGAAATACAATTTTTTTTATTTATAAATGTGATTAAATAACCACCGATTTATTTCAGGCCATTCGCTGCATTTCAGGTTTTCTTATATCGAGCAATTGCGGACATATCAAAAATGCTAAATAAATATTGGATTGTCATTTAAGTAAAGGAATGTATGAGTATATGTCAGCATTTTAGAGTAGGTGTTGAGCGGCGTTGCGGATTTTGTTTCATTTATTCATATGCCTTTATGTAATTACATTCAATGAATTGACTGCACAATTAAATCTGAAGCAATTTATTCTAATCTTTGTCTAAGTCATTTATAATTTTTATCAATGGAATTCTGTTATTTTACTGACACCACCCGTTACAACTGGTTTTATTGTCATGTTAGATAAAGAATAGTTTTTTTTATTTTGTAGACAAGATTTTGAGTGCATTACAATATTTTTGCTACCTTATATAGTCGTGCACTTGTTTTATTTTTTTTAGATATGAACAACTGACCAAAATGTAATGCAAACACACCTTAAATGCCACACTTGAAACAACAACATAAAGCGCCAAAATAGCCAATTGAAAAATGTATAAACATCCATAGAAAGATTTGTAGTCAGTACTTTTTTTAATAACTTGACATGCATTATAAAATATACAGAGCTCTGGCATCGTAAAGCCGGGAAGTTTTTTGTTTCTGATCTACATTTATATCATGTATGCATATATAGTGGACGTGTAGAAAAACAGCAGCAAAATTCAAAATGCCATGTTTTGATTGAAACTCCATTACTAATTTTTTAGTTAACAATGTTCCGATTTTTGGCCGAAATCCTTACGTTGCATATATAGAATCAATTTGTACAATTGGAGCAGGACTATCATCATACGCACTATAGAATTTTGGTAGGCTGAGTTCAGAAAAAAAGTTTGTGCGAGCTTCTCTTTCAATTTGTATTGTGCTGCTTTTTATTTTTCACACAAATTGGTGAAACGGGATTTATACGTTTTATGCCGTCTCCGACTGCCATCTGTAAACCAATGATTTTTTCATCGAGTCGCCTTTATTGGCTGAAATACATTTGTAGAGTCTGTTAAACCATTGCCGACGGGCGATCGCATTATAAAGGCGTTATCTAAAGTTTTAATGTTGCTTTTCCCGTAATTTGAGCCAGGATCCTAGCGTTTTGGACGAGCACGATACCACCATATCACGGTGGACATATAAGCTTTAATTCTGCCGATGATTAGACCGTGGCGGTTTTCGAAAAAGTAGCATAGTCCATTGCCTCGTTATGCCGCTTTCAAATTTTTCTTTTATAATGAATATAGTTTTAACATAGAATCTTTCGATGCTAAGTAAGTCTGCGAGTTCCATCTGGATTTTTCCACTATCCGGAAAAGCCGAATATTCGTATATCCAGATAGCTATGCAAAAGCAGGCTATCCGGATATCCGAATGATATAACGCAATATACGGATACTTGAACAAAAGAAGCGTCTCCGGAAAACAATAATCTCACGGTCATGTATATATCCTAATTGATAATAGGAGTGACACAAGGGAGGAATACGAATGTAGCACTACGTGTTCTAACTACAATTAAACCACAATTTCAGCAACACGAATTGGTGGCAAGATCAACAGCATCTCGAAGGTATGTATTTTCCAGTACCGGAAATGCAATAAGTCCCACACGTAATTGTTCATAGTAATGACTAGTTCATAGCATTTGTTCTCTACACTAGAGTTATAATAGCTCAATATCAAATAAGATATCTCGTTACGAGCCTTTTTTATTCACTGTTAATTGAAATGATAAATACTGCCAGTATTTAAGAGTCGTTATCACTGTCAAATAAACGATATGGTACATCAGTTTTGCTTCACTGGATATCCAAAATACGGTAACTAGCCGAATCTTCATATATTGTGGATGGATATCCGTATATTTATAAATGCGGATACTCCCAGATCTAGTGTTTAACTTTTCAAATTGACACCATTAGAAAAAAATTTAAAACATTTGCATTTTGGTGTTCAGATGACTATTATTTACGGTCCCTGCTGCTAAATATAGGTGCCCCAGCAAACAAAGTCATCACTGATAAGAAGAAATTCGATTTAACAATTGCAAAACGCCCCCAAAAACAAAAGCTATAAACTGAAGTGGCGCAATAATATGTGTAATGCTATGGCGATAACTATGCGCTAGACAATTGGGGAGATAAACAATCAAATCGCATGAAAATTGCTGCAGTTATTAAGCGTTTGCGTCAAAAACAAAAGAAAGTATACAGATAAATGAAAAAATTGTATGTGCAAGTATGTATCAGCACAAGAGCTACATAGATTAGACTGGGCCGATTTATTAACCGATATCGCGCCATCGATTTTTCGATAGGATTTTGGCTCAGGAAAAAAAGTTCGCTAGGCATACCCAAAAAAAAATATTTTTTGAGACTGGCGAAAAAAAATTGCGAAAGGGTAAATTTTTTGACCAAAACACTCCCCAAAACCCAAAAAGTAGTCAAAAAACTGTTATCGCCAACGTTTTTACAACGACCAAAACACTCCCCAAAACCCAAAAAATATTTTTGTTTTTTTCAAAAAACTGTTATCGCCTAAGCTTTACAACCGTTTTTTGAAAAAAAAATATATATATATATTTTTTGGGTTTTGGGGAGTGTTTTGGTCGAAAAATTGACCCTTTCACCCATTTTTTTTCGCAGGCGCGAAAATCATTTATTTGGGTATGCGTAGTGGAACTTTTTTGTCCTGAGCCCAAATTCTATCGAAAAATCGATGGCGCGATATCGGTTAAATTTCGTCCATACAAATCGACCCAGGTTAACATACATACCTTAAAAACGGAAAATTTCGATTACTGTCAACATTTTTATGCGCTTCCAGCCATTAAAAATAAAAGCCAGTCACCATTAAAATCTTTAGTTGAATTATTGTGATTTTTATAATTGCTATAGCAAGAACCATGTCACTGATAATTTTTTACACAAAGATAACATTCACTATATAATTCCGTATATGAACCTATCATTTTGCAAGTATTGTTAAATTGTGACATATATGTATATATATATAAAATGTGTATACGTGCATATATATAAACTTATATATTTATGTACAGTACAGTCGGAAAGTATTACAACAAGATGGAAAAAGTCGTTTTTGTCAGTTTATCGTATCATTTACTAAAATATAGTTTTGTACATTCAACGTAGTTTCTATGATCCGAATACACTTTTAATTAATTTTACCGAAAGTTCCGTCAAAATTTATAAGAAAACAGTGAGTATGTTACTTTAAGCGATTTTCTTGAAAATGGCCACATTTTGCGTTGATGACTGAAGCACACAATTTCGGCATTCTTTCGTTGAGTTTTTGAAATGTTTGATGTCGAATATTATTCCACGCTTCGTTCAAACAATCCCAGAGGTCAGCAAGGCTTATTGGCTTTAGATCTCTCACACGTCGATCCAAATCTTCCCACAATAGCTCGATTCGATTTAAATCGGGGGATTGATGTGGCGACTCCATTGTATCAAAGTAACCTGTGAATTTTTTTGGTCTAAATAAGATGTACAAAGTTCTGATGTATGTTTCGGATCGTTACCTTGTTGGTAAATTAATCCACGACCAATCAAGTTAATGTCAGATGGTATTGCATGGTGTTGGAGTATAGTGTGATACTGCTCTTGTTCATAATTCGATAATTTTTTTTAATTTATCTACGCAGCGTAGCTGAAACAGCCCCAAACCATTACTGAACCACTGCCATGTTTAACAGTTGGCACAATGCAATCTGCTTTGAATCTTCCTGCGAACATACTGACGCCCATGGCCGCCGAAAAGTTCGAATTTTGATTCGTCTGACCATAAAACTGATCAGTCATCCAGTCAATATGCTCTGGCGAACTTCGATATTTTCTCTTTATTTATGGCCATAGAAATGGCTTTCTGACAGCAATGCGTCCAATTATAACTTTTTCTTAAGCCGGCCATTGACTGTCGTGAACGATATTGGTGAATCGAAGTCTTCATTGATTTCAGCACGAATTTCTGATGCAGATTTCCGTTGATTGGCGTTACTTATTGCATATATTTTCTAGTCGATTCTTTGATTTGTCTTCCTTGGTCGACCAGATGGTTTTCTGTTAGTATTTTGTCCAGTTTCCCGATAACTTTCGAATGGCCGTATGATATGAACAACGAGATATTTTCAAAAGTTTGGCTATTTCTCGATAGCTTTTCACCGTTTTTTTGCAAATAATGATTTGGGCTCGTGTTTCGATGGATGCTTCCTTTCGCTTGAAACAATCTGAAAAAATACAATTCTGAGACTAAACTGACAAGAACATTTTTTTTATCTATTCTAATACTTTCCAACTGCGCTGTATATATGTAAAAATTTTATATTTTTGCTTAAGCATTCACTTTCACGTGTGGCTTCATGCAAATAATAATCAAGTAACCAAAATTAATATATCACCCATGCCCTCATAAGCCACTGACTGGCATCAGGTTTGACATACCTTTATTTAATCGTTGTAATTGTTTTTGATTATCTGCTATGCTAACAAATTAACTGAGATAATTAGTGGCACAATTATGGAGTGTGCATTTTTTATAAGTTCTTTAAATAATTTTTTTTATAAGTGTTTGATAGACAACAGAAAGTCAGCAAGTTCTTATAAAGATTTTTTTTCTTTTCTTTATTACTGTTGCCGTATGCTGTAGATGTGGGTGTTGAGTGCAATGTCCTGCATCTCTTCATAATAGCCCCTTCACCAAGCTTCAGAAATAATTGTTGGACATGTAAGAGAACCAAGAAGGTTGACCTCTGCTAAAAATATGTGCATAATTTATACTATCATTTACACTGCTGCACCTGGCGACTTATATGCATACAAACGTATGTAAATATGTGTGTCCACGTACTATGTTCTAGTTAAAGACCTTCATGGGAAAATATTTGTTCTAGTTTTTAGTTCTAGTTTTGCGATGACAATGAAAGTGGTCGAGTACGGGTGACGCAATGATTAAATTTTCATCATGTTTGATGGAATTTGGATGTATCGAAACTTTCACTTGACTCGAAAAGCCTATATAATATCACAAAAATTATTGGTTTGCTACCGAAAAAATCGATTTTCTTTCGGATAAGTATTTGTTGTCAAATTTTTTTCGATTTGTTATCGGCGGCTCATAGATGGGTAACAATTTTCTTATTCAAGTTATATCGGTATCTGTTTTTATAACAAAAAATGAGTTATCGCTTTTTTGTGATAAAAAGTTGAATTGTTTCGCTATCAAATCGATAACACCTTAAAAATTCACCAATATTATACCGAAAGCCGCCGTGGTGTGATGGTAGATGCCGTTTCGGAGTCGGCATAAGACAAGTAGGTGCCATCCCGCCTATTTGTAGGAAAACAAAATAGGAGCACGACGCAAATTGGAAGAGAAGCTCGGCCTTAGATCTCTTCGGAGGTTATCGCGCCTTACATTTATTTTTATTTTTTTTATACCGAGAACTCTTTGATAACAGTTGTTATCGATAACAAGCTAATAACACGTCTATAAGAACCACTTACATACCGAAACAAATCCTATAATAATAATAGTACGTTAACTTCTCGTATTCATAAACGTAGCTTCCCGAACCCTGATAAATGATTGCGAAATGAGTCCCGAAATAATCCCGAAACTATATCGCGCTAGCTCCGATATGATGCCAGTATGTTCCCATAACGATCTCAAAATAGTCCCGATCCCGAAATAGTCCCGAATTATCACTAAACAGTCGTGCCAATAGTCCTGGAATATTGTCTTTCACCTTACCACAATCATCTCAAAATAGTACTTTAAACCACTCCGAAAAAATTCAAATAATTCCGAATCCATCTCAACATGGTCCCAGTAATACAAAAAAAGTTTCGAAATGAAATGAAAATAGTCCTGTATTACCTCAAAAATATACTATCGCGACCAAGTATGATTTAAATTAGACAGGTATCTGTAGACCCTAATAAAAACGTATTTTTCATTTTATAATTTTCTGGTAAATTTATTGTTATAATTCAGAAATCTTATTAGAGCTCTTTTCGCCATAAGATTTAATTACAAATAAAAGACTTTATCTCACAATTCCAACCCAATGGTTCGCTTTTTCAAGGGTTATATAATTGGAATTTTTTAAATGAGTTTGCTTACTACAAAAAAATTATTTGGTACCATTCCTAAGTGGTATCATTGGTACCTAATAATTTTTTAGTTAAACTTGTTTCAAAAAGTCCAATTATATCACCCTCGAGAGACTAGCGAGACGTCAGGTTGGAATGGTAAAGTCTTTTATTTTGACCAAACGCTAATGGTCAAAAGAGCCTAATGAAAATTTCTTTATTTAACATAGCCTTACTTATACATAATATTAATTTCAATAAAATAGACAAGAGAATTGCCATTCCCAAAACTTAATTCGGTGGCAAAATAACGGTTAAAAAACCGTAGGCTATAAATCCCACTAATGATGTTAGTGAGAAAACTTTTGAAAATATAAATTACACAGGTCCTGCGACCAAAAAACTGAATAGATTTTTTTACATTTTCTTACAGATTTTGACCTCCTAAAACAGAAAAAATATTCAAATTATTATATCACACTAGCAGACCCGGCAGACGTTGTTCTGCCCTAAATTTTGTTTTTCTCCTTCTCTTCATCTTTTATTGCCAGTCCCAGAGGGTGGTATGTATTTTGTTCCAGTCCCATTCCGAGCCTCAGTCCCAGTCCCACTCCGAGTCTCAGTTTCAGTCACAGTACTAGTCCTAATCCCAGTCACAGTCGTCTCTGGTCTACTTTCCCGGAAAAAAAAACATCGTAAATACTAATATTGGCAAATGTATATACTAAATTTCAGGCAAATCGAATAGGACGTATGTAAAGAGGTATGTGGGTATTATTAATTCTTGTCTTTATTACGGCTTCGCATGCATATTTACCAGTTTTGCCGGGGTTGATGCGACTAAATCGAATATCCACAATGAACTTTAGAGCTCTTAGCAACAGCTTTCATTTGATATCCATAATACGCACACATTCTATTGGTATCCGGGTCCTATGTTTGGCCTATATCTCGAGACCCTAGTGACTCAGCGGTGTAAAATTTACCCTGTATTATAGCACACATCAACAGCTTCAATTTGATACCCATAATATAAAAACACATTCTATGTGTATCCTGGTCCACGTTTTGGCCTATATCTCGAGACCCTAGTCAACAATAGTTATGAAAACTACCCTGTACTAAAGCACTCATCAACAGCTTCAATTTGATACCCACAATGCAAAAACATTGTCTAGGCGTTCACGGGCCCACGTTTGGCCTATATCTCCAGACCCTAGTCACCCAGGGGTATGAAAATTATCCTCTACTAAATCACTCATCAACAGCTTCATTTGTTATCCATATTGTATAAACACATTCTAGGGGTACCCGGGTCCACGTTTTGGCCTATATCTCGAGACCCTATACACCCAGGGGTATGAAAATTATCCTGTACTATAGCACTCATCAACAGTTTTAATTTGATATCATATTGTAGAAACACATTCTAGGGGTACCCGGGTACACGTTTTGGGCTATATCTCGAGACCCTAGCCTTCCCAGTTGTATGAAAATTTATCCTGTACTATAGCACTCATCAACAGCTTTCATTTGATATCCATATTGTATCAACACATTCTAGGGGTACCCGGGTCCACGTTTTGATCTCAAGACCCTATGCACGTAGCTAAAAAAAAGGTAGACGTTGGCGGATTCTCAAACCTACCCAATATGCTCACGAAATTTCATGAGAATCGGCCCAGCCTTATCGGAGGAGTTAAGCCTCTAACACCGTGACACAAGAATTTTATATATAAGTTTTTATGAATATTGCAGTATCCCTGTTCATTGGTAATAAATAAATAAAGAGGGAGTTTTCACCGGCCCGACATAAAGAAAAACGTTTAACGGACCCTTCATTTGTTGAAACGTCAAGGACGTAGTGTGAAAATTTTTGGGAAATACTAAGGATCCTAACTATAAAACCATTGTGCAACGGATGCTAGCAGCATACGGAGCTCAAGGCTGCAAGATGAGCTAGAAGGTCCATTTTTACACTCTCACATAGATTATTTTCCTGAAAAGCCTGGGAGCTTACAGTGAAGAACGGGGGGAGCGATTTCACCAGCATGTCCGTGATATACAGAGAAGGTTCCAAAGGAGATGGGATGTCACTATGCTTGCTGACTACTGTTGGCTGCTTAAGCGAGAAACTGAAGATGGAAATCGGAAAAGGATTCGTCAAAGTATCAGGAAAAGAAGAAGAGGTTTCATAAAGAACACGAAGAGTATATGTATCAAAATAATTGTTCGTTTGCTTTAAAAAATATTTATTGTTTGAAAATTTGAATAAATGAGTGCTCTAACCAAGTTTTTGTGTTTGAATTGCAAAAATCCTTATGTGATATGGCCATCACTTTTGAAATCAGCGCACTTAAACATATAATTCAGTAAAAATATCTCATGCAGCTGACAAAATTTTTTTTTCGCAGACCTCTGGTTATTCAAAAATTATCAACGGTGGTATCAAAAGACGCGCTCGGCATCCGTTTTTAGAATCCGGAAGCGAAAATTAAATTTTTTATTCAGTCAAAAGATATAAGCAAAAAATCGCTTCAAATTTTCATATGGTTGTTGTATATTACAAGAGTTTGTTGTACATACACACACTAATGCAGAAAGGAGTTCTGTGCAAAAAAAAACTATGAATCGGGCCCCGTATTCCGGTCCCTTTCGGGGTTATTTTGTGTTTTTCTTCGACAGGAATACAATTATTAATTTTCGCTTGGAAAGACCTTTTTTGTTTTGTACATAAAATTTAATCTCTAGTTTTGTGTTTCTATTTAAGTTGACATTTTATCAGGAACCCAAAATGTCATTCCTCTTATAATAGAATCATCAGAAACATATTTCCGACTTTTGAACTATTAGTCCGAGCAATATTAATCGGAATTTTATTTTAAGGAAGAATAAAGTCCGGCTCTATAACTATGGAGAGCGGCGCAATCCAACGAATTAATAGTTTTTTCATACAGAATCCGTCTTGTTCAACAGAAAGAAATTGGTCCCCGATTTTTATACATCTTTGCATCACCATTGTTTGGATTACCATGAACAAATGCGCATTTTCAACATTCAAATAACTGCATTATTTATACCTTTAATGTATGATAACTTAATGTATTACTAATATTATAAATTATGCCCAACATCTAGTAGACGCTTAGTTGTGCAAAATGATTCTTCATAAAAGGCATTGCGTGTCACGCCTATGCGACTTACACGAGAAGACGGTTCAGACAAAACCCGTGTAAAGTGAAATCTTCGTTTATCCTATACAACAAACGCGTGTAAAGCGAAAAACTACCCAAGTCAGTCATTTATTTACATAAGAACAAAACTAAAAACATCTTAAAACACTTTTTAAAACTAAGTATTCGTTTGACCAAAAATAACTAACTTCCGTAGTGTTCTGTCGAGTTTTTGCATTTTAACAACTGAAAATTAACACAATCACATATGTACTCATGAAGGTTCACGAAAAGATATTCAATCGATAAAACTTACCAGTTCAAACCAAAAAACTCGCAATAATGGTAAAAGTTATGGCTTTTTGTTCAAAATGTTCATCAAACGATTTCTTCCACATGAAACTACATACTCTGCGTTTGGTATGATACATACATATTCACATAAGGGGAATCCCTCAATATTGCAATCAGTGTTGCCAAGGGGACTCAAAAAGAGTTTTAATGATTTGTGAATCCTCGGAGCTTTCAAATGTGGCTGATTTATGACGTGTAAAGCGAAATCGTGTAAAACCAGTACGTGTAATCGGGATAGGTGGATTGGTGTAAATTTGCATCATACACATGTTTTGTCCGGTTTTTAAGAGTACCTGTTTAAGAGATCGTAGTTATGTAGATAACATATAGATGTACATATGTATTGACATATGTACGAAATGAACGATTTTAATAACAAACGGCGTAAGCACGCGACCAATACTTTGTTAGTGCCAAAAGTGATTGAGATTTAAACGCCAAGAAAAATATGAAAAAGAAAAAAAAATCATTGCAAAAAGAAAAAGGCACTAAATTGAATGAGTGCATTTGAGTTGATTGAGTTGATTATTATTAAAGTGCTCAACTGCTGTGTGCACTTACCGATTACATACAGAGCAGTGCTAAATCTTGGGTGTATTTTTTAATTGTATAATTATTAAATTTTTTATTTTTTTGTCTTTTTATTCTTTTATATTTGCCTCTTTTGCATGAATGTTTCATTATTTTAAATGTACTACCAACGTTTTTATAATTTGAACCACTCATATCATGCATTGTAATTGTAATTATATTTGCAGCATAAAAAAATAAATACTTCTTTTTTTCATTAAAATTCTTTAAGTTTTATTTGAATATCCGATTGTTTATCGTATACATTGCCAAGCATTTTGCACAATAGGTATATCTACATATCATAGTACTGGGTGGTGTGCAAATTTTGATAAATAAATACAATATTTGGTTTCAAATGTATTGGTCAATCAGTCTCACATGAATGCGAGTTGAATTTGCAAGGTACTTTGCGGATTTGTTTATTTTGACTACTACGTATTGGCTATCGATCTTTTGGACTATGCAACATAAGCTGCAAAGCCACTAATACACGCACATATTCTTACGATATCCACTACATAGTTAAAAAAACGTTAACTGTGGTTCGGTGCAACAAACCTCAAATATATTGATCGCTGTGGTGGTGGCGGCGACGCCGGCGGTCGGCAGTGAAAGGTTAGCGTCAGTGAATAACAGTGTGATGGCAGGTGAGGTGGTGGCAAAGCGGGAGGGGAAGGCGTGTCTCTTTCAAAACCACCAACACCAAACTTTATACTAATTCTGCTGCATTTAAGTATGTTCATATGTAAACTCATATCATTTCTTTATATTGTTTTTGTAATTGTTATTGCAAATGCTTAAAAGCGCTTTTGGTATTGTTTTTCGTATATTTTTTTTGTTGCTATTTTTATATTTTTGTTAGTGTAACAAGACAAGTTTTCGTTACAATTTGAAATTAAGCCGGCGCCCGGTATTTTTTTACATTGCGTTGTTGCTGTTGAGTTCTTACTATTTGCAGCTACTGCTTTTGTTGTGGTTGTTGGTTTTTGTTGTTGTTGTGTGTTATAGCCCCAGTTTATTTGTTACATTTACATTATTTTAATCAACAAAAAGCTCACATTCATATTGAACTATTTGCTGCTGTTGTTGCTGCAATTATTTTGTGGTTCAGCTGGCATTGCGGCCGTTGCGCATGCGCATGATGAAGTTCAATATGAATTTTTTAGTATAAAAGTTGGTATAATTTCGTTGTTGAAATCAGAATTAAGTCAACACTTCTTGAGTGTGTAGCAGTTTTAACCACAGTAAATCCTTTTCTTTACTTCTCAAAATCCTTCTACGCCTTAATCAGCAAACATGAAGGTAAATTGAATTTAGAATTGTGAATTTTGTAACAAAAATGTGTTGAAGAAATTTTTTTAAGTGAAATTTGGGCCAAGAAAAAAAGGAATAACAATTAAATCTATATTAGAAAACACTTTCGAAAATTTTTATAAAAAACTAAAAAAATATATTACAAAAAAGAATTAAAAAAAAATTCACATTTCTTTTGTTTGAATAGTTGATACAAGACTATTAAAAAAACATATTTTATTTACAAAAACAAAATTTTTTTGAAAAATGTGTTAAATTAAGTGAAAGAACTCAGCAAAAAATTAGGAAATTTTGTAAAAAAAACTGAAATGGAAAGCTTTCTAAAACCAAAATTTTTTCTTCAATTTGGTTGACTAGTTTTATAAAAATTGTTTTTTTTAATATTAAAAAAAATCATCAAAAATGTGTTTAAAAAATTTGCTAAAATTGCCAATAAAGAATTCGAAATAAATTCAAAAACATAAAAAAAAATTATGAAATATTATCGAGAGTGCACTAAAAGTGAAAATTTAATGCAACTAAAATTAAAAAATTATGAAGAAATCATAAAAAAGACGTTTGCATAAAGAAAATTTCACAAAATACTTCCGTTTACAAAATTTTTTGAAAAATAAAAATGAAAACAATAATAGCTAAATATGCAAATGTCTTAAATTCCTTTTAAATTCAAAACATATATTTTTACAAAAAGTTTTTTAAATATTTTTTGCTCCGAAAAAAAAATTATATATAATTTAAACAGAATTTAAACAAAATATATCGTAGCAAAAGAAGACTTAAAATTGCAAAAAAACCAAATTGTATAGTTTTTTCTTCTCGGTTAAAAAATAAAATAATTATAAAATGAGGAAAAGAAAATTTTGCAAGAAAATAGTAAATTCCAAAAAAAACATAAAAAATTAAAAAAACTTTTTTTAGGTAACATTAAATAAAAAACAAATATTGATTCTTATAAATTAATGAGTACAATATTTTTTATTTTAGAAAATTAAGCAAATTAAGCTAAAAAATAAAAAAAAATGTTTGAACTGAAATAACTGCCAAAATGAAAAAAATGTGTTTTTTTTATAAATAAAAAAATTTTTTTTGTTTAAGTTTTTGATTATTTTATAAAAAGCAAACTCAAAGTAAAAACCCAAGTGAAACTTGAAACGGAAAAGAAAAAGAAATTTAAATAAGGAATAAAATAATGTGTGTGCAAAAATTTTATAATTTTCTTTAATAAATTTAAAAAATATTTGAACTTTGTAAAAATACTTTTACAATTTTGCAATAAAATAAAAAAGAATATCGAAAAAATTCAAAAAATTTTACTTCCTGAACTTTCGCATTTGTCCTTTACATTTCTCAAATTTTTATTGAAAATTAAAAGAATTTTCTGTAAAGTTTTTTATTGAAAAATTAAATTTTTTTTGATTTTATTTCAAAAATAATTTTGTTTAACCAAATTTTAAAATGTATTTGGGTCACAAATTTATTTGCAAAAAAAAATTACTCAAAAAATAAAAAAATTTAAAAATTTCAATTTTTGTTGTATTGCTTTACAAATCTAAAAATAGGGCTTCTTTCGATAAACTATTTTGCAGTTCCAAATAAATTTTTGCGTGCCTTTATGTAAAATCGACATTTTTGTTTTCAAATATTGAAAAATAAAAAAAAATGCTTGTAAAGAAGTTCTTTGTATAAAAAAGTTTGCAAGAAATTTCGATTCAATTGCTTTAAAATTAGAATTTTTCAAAAATTTTTCCATATTATATTCTTTTCATATTATCGTTGCAATTTTCTGCCCCCAATTTTCTATTCATATATTTTCTCCATCTTATCGTCCTACAGTTCGTCATTGCCGTAGTCATGTTGGCTCTTGCCGCTGGTGTACACTCCGCCCCATCTCTTCTAACAGCGCAAATTGCACCAGCTGTTTCGTATGTCACCTCATCTCTGCATCCGGGATATTTGGGACTTGGACATGGCTATTTGGGATATGGTGCACCTTATAGTGCATGGGGACCCGCCGCTATTAGTGCACATGGTCATTATGCTGGTATCCCCGGCATTTCTCTAGCTCAAGGACCAGCTGCACATGCACCCATTGCTGCTCCACTTGCTGTAGCGCATGATCATGGTCATGGTCATGGTCCGGGTGTTTATGTCGCAAAGACCCTCGGCGCTGTACACACTGCTCCATTGGCTGGACACATTAACTCGGCTACCTCTTTGAATTTGGCACCAGCACCAGGCACACATTAAATTTCAACCCAAAAAGTGATTATTTCTTCAACCAACCCCACCAAGATCACAATATGAATGAGATAAACCCCGACATCTAACACTGGAAATTTTGACGACATTGATGCCAAATGAATAATGGATTCATATGCACTAATCATATATTCATAGAAATCAAGAAAACTTTAGCACAACGTATTCTGCAACCGTTAACGCAACCGCAACACATGCTCTGATCCGCAATGAGTTTTTTTTAAATTATATTTCATACTAATTACATATATCTATGTATTGGTGGTGTTTATGCAAACTTAGTCGTATATAAATGTTTGCCCTTACGCCATATTAAAGGAAAACAAAAAAACGAAAAAAAAATATGGCGTTCATGCCGAAATCCAGGATAATCGATTTAGGCACATTTTGTGATGTAAAAAATGAAGTCAAAACTGAAAATAATGTAATTATAACAGCAATAGCAATAACAACAACAACAAGATTGATAATAGCAATAACATCTTGTTAATTAAGTTTAAACTTTTTTGTTAAATTAGCAACTTTGAGAACTTCCCGCAAACCTCTATAAAAAACCTATTCCTCTAGCTGTCATTATTTTTCCTTAAAAGTCTATCGCTATCTCTTTTACTCTATATGCTACTCTATAATTATAAAATGAAATGCAAGATACAAAAAAAAACACAATAAAAAAATTTAAAAAACATAATTTTCTTTCCCACTCGTCTTTCTCTGTTTCTCATCTTTCTTACTGTTTCACATTTTCTTTTACACTCGTATTATGTAAGGACATTTAAGTTTGTCCAAATGTAAATATGTATATATCTTTAAGCTTATGCTTGTAAAATACTCAATGCAGCTACTTAAGATTGTTAGATATTATATTTTTGTAATAAATGCAAGATTTTTATAAAGTCAAAATCTCCCTTTTTATTTATTGTTATATTTTTAAAGATGGCCGATTATTGATGTTTTAATACTTTTTTAATGAATGGATTACTTGAAAAACGAAATCCAATCTAAATCCTTGTCGCGCTTACTAAATATACATATATCGCACAATAAAAACAGGTATCAACTAAAAAATTGCAAAGTTCAGAAAACGCCAGAAAGTGTTGCATTCCCAATTTGCGGCAGTTCAGTTTTTATATTTTACAACGCCTTTTTCGTTGATAGTGGAGGTGTTGGTAAATTGTAATACGGTTTTCAGAAACAGACTCATTTTAGTTATATAAATTAAATCTCCGTTACTTCTATAAACTTGTTTAAATTTAATTCAGGGTTGAATCAGACATATATATGTAATACTCATATATTGCTACAAAAAGCTAAGTACATTCCCAAACATCAGAGTGCCGATATATTGCTGTTTAAACGTTTTTGTTTTTGTATTCAATAATCGAATGTACCTAAATTTAAATTTTTTCTTGTCACACTTATGCTGCTACAATCACAAAAATTTTATAGGCTTATATTGCTAATAGAAAAATGCTCGCATGTGTTTTGATTTCGAATTTAAAACACATTGCGAGCATATTCCATTAGCAATATAGGGGTATACATATGTGGAATCAGACCTGTTAAATTTTAATTTCTAACCGTAATGTTACAGATTTAACTTATTATTTTTTAAAAACTAATGACTATTTGTCATTATTTTCCATTTTTAATCATTATTTTCCAATCGAATGAAAAGAAAACAAAAGAAACAAGTAAGGAAGGTTAAGTTCGGGTGTAACCGAACATTACATACTCAGTTGAGAGCTATGGTGACAACATAAGGGAAAATAACCATGTAGGAAAATGAACCGAGGGAAACCCTGGAATGTGTTTATATGACATGTGTATCAAATGAAAGGCATTAAAGAGTATTTTATGAGGGAGTGGGCCATAGTTCTATAGGTGGACGCCATTTAGGGATATAGCCATAAAGGTGGATCAGGTTGACTCTAGAATGCGTTTGTACGATATGGGTATCAAATGAAAGGTGTTAATGAGTATTTTAAAAGGGAGTAATCCTTAGTTCCATAGGTGGACGCCGTTTCGAGATACCGCCATAAAGGTGGACCAGGGGTGACCCTAGAATTTGTTTGTACAATATAGGTATCAAAAGAAAGGTGTTAATGAGTGTTTTAAAAGGGAGTGATGCTTAGTTCCACAGGTGGACGCCGTTTCGAGATATCGCCATAAAGGTGGACCAGGTGTGACCCTAGAATGCGTTTGTACAATATGGGTATCAAACGAAAGATGTTAATGAGTATTTTAAAAGGGAGTAATCCTTAGTTCCATAGGTGGACGCCGTTTCGAGATATCGCCATAAAGGTGGACCAGGGGTGACCCTAGAATTTGTTTGTACAATATGGGTATCAAAAGAAAGGTTTAATGAGTATTTTAAAAGGGAGTGGGCTTAGTTCTATAGGTGGACGCCGTTTCGAAATATCGCCATAAAGGTGGATCAGGGTGACTCTAGAATGTGTTTGTACGATATGGGTATCAAATTAAAGGTATTAATGAGGGTTTTAAAAGAGAGTGGTGGTAGTTGTATAAGTGGTCGCCTTTTTGAGATATAGCCATAAAGGTGGATCAGGTTGACTCTAGAATGCGTTTGTACGATATGGGTATCAAATGAAATGTGTTAGCGAGTATTTTAAAAGGGAGTAATCCTTAGTTCCATAGGTGGACGCCGTTTCGAGATACCGCCATAAAGGTGGACCAGTGGTGACCCTAGAATTTGTTTGTAGATATGGGTATCAAATTAAAGGTATTAAGGAGGGTTTTAAAAGGGAGTGGTGGTAGTTGTATAGGTGGTCGCCTTTTCGAGATATTGCCATAAAGGTGGACCAGGGGTGACTCTAAAATGCGTTTGTACGATATGGCTATCAAATGAAAGGTGTTAATGAGTACTTTAAAAGGGAGTAATCCGTAGTTCCACAGGTAGACGCCGTTTCGAGATATCGCCACAAAGGTGGACCAGGTGTGACCCTAGAATTTGTTTGTACAATATTGGTATCAAAAGAAAGGTGTTAATGAGTATTTTAAAAGGGAGTGATGCTTAGTTCCACAGGTGGACGCCGTTTCGAGATATCGCCATAAAGGTGGACCAGGTGTGACCCTAGAATGCGTTTGTAAAATATGGGTATCAAACGAAAGATGTTAATGAGTATTTTAAAAGGGAGTAATCCTTAGTTCCATAGGTGGACGCCGTTTCGAGATATCGCCATAAAGGTGGACCAGGGGTGACCCTAGAATTTGTTTGTACAATATGGGTATCAAAAGAAAGGTGTTAATGAGTATTTGAAAAGGGAGTGATGCTTAGTTCCAGAGGTGGACACCGTTTCGAGATATCGCCATAAAGGTGGACCAGGTGTGACCCTAGAATTTGTTTGTACGATATGGGTATCAAATGAAAGGTGCTAATGAGTATTTTAAAAGGGAGTTATCCTTAGTTCCATAGGTGGAAGCAGTTTCGAGATATCGCCATAGAGGTGGACCAGGGGTGACCCTAGAATTTGTTTGTACAATATGGGTATCAAAAGAAAGGTGTTAATGAGTATTTTAAAAGGGAGTAATCCTTAGTTCCATAGGTGGACGCCGTTTCGAGATATCGCCACAAAGGTGGACCAGGGGTGACCCTAGAATTTGTTTGTACAATATGGGCATCAAACGAATGGTGTTAATGAGTATTTTAAAAGGGAGTGGGCCTTAGTTCTATAGGTGGACGCCGTTTCGAAATATCGCCATAAAGGTGGACCATGGGTGACTCTAGAATGTGTTTGTACGATATGGGTATCAAATTAAAGGTATTAATGAGGGTTTTAAAAGGGAGTGGTGGTTGTTGTATAGGTAGTCGCCTTTTCGAGATATCGCCATAAAGGTGGACCAGGGTGACTATAGAATGCGTTTGTACGATATGGGTATCAAATGAAAGGTGTTAAAGAGTATTTTATGAGGGAGTGGGCCATAGTTCTATAGGTGGACGCCATTTAGGGATATAGCCATAAAGGTGGATCAGGGTTGACTCTAGAATGCGTTTGTACGATATGGGTATCAAATGAAAGGTGTTAATGAGTATTTTAAAAGGGAGTAATCCTTAGTTCCATAGGTGGACGCCGTTTCGAGATACCGCCATAAAGGTGGACCAGGGGTGACCCTAGAATTTGTTTGTACAATATGGGTATCAAAAGAAAGGTTTAATGAGTATTTTAAAAGGGAGTGGGCCTTAGTTCTATAGGTGGACGCCGTTTCGAAATATCGCCATAAAGGTGGATCAGGGTGACTCTAGAATGTGTTTGTACGATATGGGTATCAAATTAAAGGTATTAATGAGAGTTTTAAAAGGGAGTGGTGGTAGTTGTATATGTGAAGGCGTTTTCCAGATCACGACCAAAATGTGGACCAGGGTGACACAGAACATCATCTGTTGGATACGGCTAATTTATTTATATATGTAATACCTGCCAAGATTTTAAGGGTTTTTTATTTCGCCGTGCTGAACTTTTTCATTTTCTTCTACTTAATATGGTAGGTGTCACAACCATTTTATAAAGTTTTTTCTAAAGTTATATTTCGTGTCAATAAACCAATCCAATTTTTTTTTAAATTATCTTCTTTTAAAAGTGGGCGGTGCCACGCCCATTGTTCAAAATTTTACTAATTTTCTATTCTGCGTCATAAATTCAACTCATCTACCAAGTTTCGTCGCTTTATCTGTCTTTGGTAATGAATTATCGCACTTTTTCGGTTTTACGAAATTTTCGATATCGAAAAAGTGGGCGTGGTTATAGTCCGATATTATTCATTTTAAATAGTCATCTGAGATGAGTGCTCAGGAACCTACATACCAAATTTCATCAAGTTACCTCAAAATTTACTCAAGTTATCGTGTTAACGGCCATGCGGAAGGACAGACGGACGACTGTGTATGAAAACTGGGCGTGGCATCAACCGATTTCGCCCGTTTTCACAGAAAATAGTTAACATCATAAAATCTATGCCCCTACCAAATTTCAAAAGGATTGGTTAATTTTTGTTCGACTTATGGCGTTAAAAGTATCCTAGACAAATTAAATGAAAAAGGGCGGAGCCACGCCCATTTTGAAATTTTCTTTTATTTTTGTATTTTGTTGCACCATGTCATTACTGGAGTTGAATGTTGACATAATTTACTTATGTACTGTAAAGATATTAAATTTTTTGTTAAAATTTTACTTAAAAAAAATTTTTTTTTAAAAGTGGGCGTGGTCCTTCTCCGATTTTGCTAATTTTTATTAGGCGTACATATAGTAATAGGAGTAACGTCCCTGCCAAATTTCATGATGATATCTCCAACGACTGACAAATTACAGCTTGCAAAATTTATAAATTACCTTCTTTTAAAAGTGGGCGGTGCCACGCCCATTGTCCAAAATTTTACTAATTTTCTATTCTGCGTCATAAGTTCAACTCATCTACCAAGTTTCGTCGCTTTATCTGTCTTTGGTAATGAATTATCGCACTTTTTCGGTTTTACGAAATTTTCGATATCGAAAAAGTGGGCGTGGTTATAGTCCGATATCGTTCATTTTAAATAGCGATCTGAGATGAGTGCTCAGGAACCTACATACCAAATTTCATCAAGTTACCTCAAAATTTACTCAAGTTATCGTGTTAACGGACGGACGGACGGACGGACGGACGGACATGGCTCAATCAAATTTTTTTTCGATCCTGATTATTTTGATATATGGAAGTCTATATCTATCTCGATTCCTTTATATATGTACAACCAACCGTTATCCAATCAAACTTAATATACTCTGTGAGCTCTGCTCAACTGAGTATAAAAAGTAGGGTATCTAAGATTGGATGAAACCGAATATTATATACTTAGCGTGAGTTTCAATTGTTCAGTTCATTTCAGATAAATTACTTTTTCGAATTTTGTTACGAGTGATTTGTGGTTATAGAAATGTTGTGGGATGCTCGATCGGAATAGAGGGTGGCACCGCCCATTAAAAAGAAAGTGAGCGTGCTCTTTAACAGATCCCGTGCATTTTACTAGTTACTTGTGCTATAAGGAAAATATGTGTACCCAATCTTATTACGATCCGTTTTAGAAATCCTTTATATAAAAGTGGGTGTGGTGCTTAACCGATTTCATTAATTTTCTTTGAAGTATTCTTTATAGTAAAAGAAACCTCTCTGTCGAATTTTGTAACAAAAATGTGTTGAAGAATTTTTTTTAAGTGAAATTTGGGCCAAGACAAAAAGGAATAACAATTAAATCTATATTAGAAAACACTTTCGAAAATTTTTATAAAAACTAAAAAAATATATTAATTACAAAAAAGAATTTAAAAAAATTCACATTTCTTTTGTTTTGAATAGTTGATACAAAACTATTAAAAAAACATATTTTATTTCAAAAACAAAAATTTTTTTGAAAAATGTGTTAAAGTAGGCAAAATTAAGTGAAAGAACTCAGCAAAAAATTAGGAAATTTTGTAAAAAAAAACTGAAATGGAAAGCTTTCTAAAACAAAAGAATTACGAAATATTATCTTGTATTTGTTGGCGACCTTATTCATCAAATAACTATCTTATTAAGCTGGCTCGAGGTCTGTGTTTTTAAAATAAAACACCGTTGATGATTTTTTCTTTTTTCTCAACCAATATATTTCGACTGCTCTGCGGCAATCGTCATCAGGGTTACAAAACTAATAAAACAAAATAATAGTAAATAAACAATTAACAAATTATCACAAAAAATTTTATCATTTTACATTTGCACATACGTTTCTTAGCACGTCTGCCCTGTGCGACGTGGAGTATGGTACTGTCTTCCTCTAAGCAAATGTTTGTATATATGCGCGGAATTGTCCACGTCGCTCTTAAAGTTGAGTCGTGTGTTAGTCGGTACGTTGATAATGTGTAACATTTCAAGAGTGAATCGTTTACTGTAGTGTTGTTCTTGTTGCAGTATTTTGGTCTCGTCAAAGTTAGGTATGTGCCCACTAGCTGCACAGTGTGCCATAAGTGCTGTTTTCTGGTTATTTTGTTGATGGCATTGTTTTAGATCGGATTTATGTTGTGATAGTCTTGTTTTTAGTTTGGACTTAGTTATACCGACATAAATACTATTGCAAGCTTCCTCAACCTTGCCTTTACAGAGAATTTTATACACAACGTTGCTTTTGTCCATATTTGGTATGGTTGACTTCGTTTTATTGAAAAATTGTTTTAAAGTATTGGACGGCTTATGTGCTATTTTTGTGTTATCCTTGTTGTAACAATCAGATTTAACCAAATGTTCTGATAATTGAGGTACATAGGCCAGCGACTTAAAATTTAATGGTTTTCCGGGTTTTTGTGTGTTATTTGGCAATTTAGCTTTTTTGATTAACTTTCTTATTGTGTGTTTAGGAAAATCATTATTTCTTAACAATGTGACTATTTCTTTCTTTATTTCCTTGTGGTACACTTCGTCTGAGGTAAGTAGCATTTTCCGTATACAGCCCAATGCTGTATTTACAATCATGGATTTGGGATGCTTAGAATTAAAATTTATAATACGTCCTGAAGCTATTTCTTTTTTATACCACTTAAGTTTTAGTCGATTGCCTCGTCTGTTTATTTCAGAGTCTAAATAAGCTAATTTTCCGTTGTTTTCTACTTCTACAGTAAATTGTATATTCTTGTCAAAATTGTTGAGTGTGTCAAGTGTATTTTGTATCTCGTTTTCACGTACTATGGCAAAGAGGTCATCGACGTATTTCGAAAGTATCCTAGGTTTATACCGCAATTTTTCCATACTACTATCCACAAGTTTCTCCATTATTATATCCGCTATGATTGGGGATGTGGGCGCTCCCATCGGCATTCCTTTCAATTGCGTGTATATGGTATTCTTAAACTTAAAATATCTGCTCTCTTTTATACAGAATGTTGTTATCTCCATAAACAGCTGTTTGGGTATCTTTGTGAACTCTTTAATCATTACCCACTTTTCTTGTATTGTATCGAGTACCAGCTGTATTGGTATACTCGGAAAAAGTGATAACACGTCGAACGAAATAAGTTTTTCGTCGTCAAATATATAAGTGTTATTTATCCCTTTCTTTAAACTCGAGCGTGTTTTTGATGTTATATGTAGAATTTGACGTTATGTTTTTTAATATTTCAGCAATATATTTGCACAAACCATATGAGGGTGATCCAATCGCTGAACAAATTGGCCTTAATGGAGTGCCTTCCTTATGGATCTTAGGGAGGCCATAGATTCTGGGTGGAAGCGCAGTTGTTGTTGTAAGTCTATTTCTCTCAGACTTCGTGATTAAATCCATTTTAAAAAGCTTATCTACTAGGCAGTTGTTCTTATTCTGCAATCGTGATGTTGGGTCCTGTCTTTGAACCCTATATGTAGTTAAATCCATTAAAATTTCTTCCATTTTCTTATTGTAATCGTCGACTTCCATTGCTACCGTTTTATTACCTTTGTCTGAAGTTAAAATTCGTATGTTACTATTTTGTTTAAGAAATTTCTTTGTTTGCTCCACTGTATCTGCAATTGCACTGTCTATTGCACTTGTCTTGTTTGTTGTTGTGTGACTTTTTATCATCAGCGAGAGTTTTGTGCGTGCCTCCTCTTGCTGATCTTTATTCTTTATAGTTTGTAACAAATCCTCTCCATCCGCTATGTATTGAAACAGCGGGAAGCTCTTATTATCGACCGGTAGTCCGAACTTCGGCCCCTTCGCCAACAATGCTTTTATATCTTGTGGAAATTCTAATTTCGTTTTATTTATAAACCACTCTTCATGTTTTTTTGTTATTAGTAAGTATTTCGTTTCGTTTTGCTCGCATTTTATTAAATTTTAACTCTTGGCGCTTTTTTAGTGTTGTTGTTGTTTTGTTCGCGACATTACTCTCCCTTTCCATTAGCTCAATAAATTCTTTCTCACCCAATTCTTCTCTAAGTTTTTGTGTTACTTGATCTATTCGCTGGTTTAATCGTTGTAATATATTGTGTTTTTTGTTTTATCAGCAGGCTTAAAATTTTCATTAGGTAAAACTGCGTATGTCTGTGTACTAATTTTTCTATGTCCGTGTTTTTGTCCGAGTCAGATACAAATAATTGCTTACATTTAGTTGAATTACTTATAAACTTAGGGATAATTTTTGACTTTCTACATTTCATAAGGAACTTTAAACTTGATTTAACTTTTACCAATTTCTTTGACATTAGCTGCAATTTGTTGATTGTTGATTTAGCGTTTTCATTGTAGTTTTTTATATTAGCATATCCCATGTTTGCTGATTTATGCTCACGGCGTGCCTTCCGTCTATGTAAATTGTATTTGTTGGCGACCTTATTCTCAAATAACTATCTTATTAAGCTGGCTCGAGGTCTGTGTTTTAAAATAAAACACCGTTGATGATTTTTTCTTTTTTCTCAACCAATATATTTCGACTGCTCTGCGGCAATCGTCATCAGGGTTACAAAACTAATAAAACAAAATAATAGTAAATAAACAATTAACAAATTATCACAAAAAATTTTATCATTTTACATTTGCACATACGTTTCTTAGCACGTCTGCCCTGTGCGACGTGGAGTATGGTACTGTCTTCCTCTAAGCAAATGTTTGTATATATGCGCGGAATTGTCCACGTCGCTCTTAAAGTTGAGTCGTGTGTTAGTCGGTACGTTGATAATGTGTAACATTTCAAGAGTGAATCGTTTTACTGTAGTGTTGTTCTTGTTGCAGTATTTTGGTCTCGTCAAAGTTAGGTATGTGCCCACTAGCTGCACAGTGTGCCATAAGTGCTGTTTTCTGGTTATTTTGTTGATGGCATTGTTTTAGATCGGATTTATGTTGTGATAGTCTTGTTTTTAGTTTGGACTTAGTTGTACCGACATAAATACTATTGCAAGCTTCCTCAACCTTGCCTTTACAGGGAATTTTATACACAACGTTGCTTTTGTCCATATTTGGTATGGTTGACTTCGTTTTATTGAAAAATTGTTTTAAAGTATTGGACGGCTTATGTGCTATTTTTGTGTTATCCTTGTTGTAACAATCAGATTTAACCAAACGTTCTGATAATTGAGGTACATAGGCCAGCGACTTAAAATTTAATGGTTTTCCGGGTTTTTTGTGTGTTATTTGGCAATTTAGCTTTTTTGATTAACTTCTTATTGTGTGTTTAGGAAAATCATTATTTCTTAACAATGTGACTATTTCTTTCTTTATTTCCTTGTGGTACACTTCGTCTGAGGTAAGTAGCATTTTCCGTATACAGCCCAATGCTGTATTTACAATCATGGATTTGGGATGCTTAGAATTAAAATTTATAATTCGTCCTGAAGCTATTTCTTTTTTATACCACTTAAGTTTTAGTCGATTGCCTCGTCTGTTTATTTCAGAGTCTAAATAAGCTAATTTTCCGTTGTTTTCTACTTCTACAGTAAATTTTATATTCTTGTCAAAATTGTTGAGTGTGTCAAGTGTATTTTGTATCTCGTTTTCACGTACTATGGCAAAGAGGTCATCGACGTATTTCGAAAGTATCCTAGGTTTATACCGCAATTTTTCCATACTACTATCCAAAAGTTTCTCCATTATTATATCCGCTATGATTGGGGATGTGGGCGCTCCCATCGGCATTCCTTTCAATTGCGTGTATATGGTATTCTTAAACTTAAAATATCTGCTCTCTTTTATACAGAATGTTGTTATCTCCATAAACAGCTGTTTGGGTATCTTTGTGAACTCTTTAATCATTACCCACTTTTCTTGTATTGTATCGAGTACCAGCTGTATTGGTATACTCGGAAAAAGTGATAACACGTCGAACGAAATAAGTTTTTCGTCGTCAAATATATAAGTGTTATTTATCCTTTCTTTAAACTCGAGCGTGTTTTTGATGTTATATGTAGAATTTGACGTTATGTTTTTTAATATTTCAGCAATATATTTGCACAAACCATATGAGGGTGATCCAATCGCTGAACAAATTGGCCTTAATGGAGTGCCTTCCTTATGGATCTTAGGGAGGCCATAGATTCTGGGTGGAAGCGCAGTTGTTGTTGTAAGTCTATTTCTCTCAGACTTCGTGATTAAATCCATTTTAAAAAGCTTATCTACTAGGCAGTTGTTCTTATTCTGCAATCGTGATGTTGGGTCCTGTCTTTGAACCCTATATGTAGTTAAATCCATTAAAATTTCTTCCATTTTCTTATTGTAATCGTCGACTTCCATTGCTACCGTTTTATTACCTTTGTCTGAAGTTAAAATTCGTATGTTACTATTTTGTTTAAGAAATTTCTTTGTTTGCTCCACTGTATCTGCAATTGCACTGTCTATTGCACTTGTCTTGTTTGTTGTTGTGTGACTTTTTATCATCAGCGAGAGTTTTGTGCGTGCCTCCTCTTGCTGATCTTTATTCTTTATAGTTTGTAACAAATCCTCTCCATCCGCTATGTATTGAAACAGCGGGAAGCTCTTATTATCGACCGGTAGTCCGAACTTCGGCCCCTTCGCCAACAATGCTTTTATATCTTGTGGAAATTCTAATTTCGTTTTATTTATAAACCACTCTTCATGTTTTTTGTTATTAGTAAGTATTTCGTTTCGTTTTGCTCGCATTTTATTAAATTTTAACTCTTGGCGCTTTTTTAGTGTTGTTGTTGTTTTGTTCGCGACATTACTCTCCCTTTCCATTAGCTCAATAAATTCTTTCTCACCCAATTCTTCTCTAAGTTTTTGTGTTACTTGATCTATTCGCTGGTTTAATCGTTGTAATATATTGTGTTTTTGTTTTATCAGCAGGCTTAAAATTTTCATTAGGTAAAACTGCGTATGTCTGTGTACTAATTTTTCTATGTCCGTGTTTTTGTCCGAGTCAGATACAAATAATTGCTTACATTTAGTTGAATTACTTATAAACTTAGGGATAATTTTTGACTTTCTACATTTCATAAGGAACTTTAAACTTGATTTAACTTTTACCAATTTCTTTGACATTAGCTGCAATTTATTGATTGTTGATTTAGCGTTTTCATTGTAGTTTTTTATATTAGCATATCCCATGTTTGCTGATTTATGCTCACGGCGTGCCTTCCGTCTATGTAAATTGTATTTGTTGGCGACCTTATTCATCAAATAACTATCTTATTAAGCTGGCTCGAGGTCTGTGTTTTAAAATAAAACACCGTTGATGATTTTTTCTTTTTTCTCAACCAATATATTTCGACTGCTCTGCGGCAATCGTCATCAGCAATAGTATTTATGTCGGTACAACTAAGTCCAAACTAAAAACAAGACTATCACAACATAAATCCGATCTAAAACAATGCCATCAACAAAATAACCACAAAACAGCACTTATGGCACACTGTGCAGCTAGTGGGCACATACCTAACTTTGACGAGACCAAAATACTGCAACAAGAACAACACTACAGTAAACGATTCACTCTTGAAATGTTACACATTATCAACGTACCGACTAACACACGACTCAACTTTAAGAGCGACGTGGACAATTCCGCGCATATATACAAACATTTGCTTAGAGGAAGACAGTACCATACTCCACGTCGCACAGGGCAGACGTGCTAAGAAACGTATGTGCAAATGTAAAATGATAAAATTTTTTGTGATAATTTGTTAATTGTTTATTTACTATTATTTTGTTTTATTAGTTTTGTAACCCTGATGACGATTGCCGCAGAGCAGTCGAAATATATTGGTTGAGAAAAAAGAAAAAATCATCAACGGTGTTTTATTTTAAAACACAGACCTCGAGCCAGCTTAATAAGATAGTTATTTGAAGAATAAGGTCGCCAACAAATACAATTTACATAGACGGAAGGCACGCCGTGAGCATAAATCAGCAAACATGGGATATGCTAATATAAAAAACTACAATGAAAACGCTAAATCAACAATCAACAAATTGCAGCTAATGTCAAAGAAATTGGTAAAAGTTAAATCAAGTTTAAAGTTCCTTATGAAATGTAGAAAGTCAAAAATTATCCCTAAGTTTATAAGTAATTCAACTAAATGTAAGCAATTATTTGTATCTGACTCGGACAAAAACACGGACATAGAAAAATTAGTACACAGACATACGCAGTTTTACCTAATGAAAATTTTAAGCCTGCTGATAAAACAAAAACACAATATATTACAACGATTAAACCAGCGAATAGATCAAGTAACACAAAAACTTAGAGAAGAATTGGGTGAGAAAGAATTTATTGAGCTAATGGAAAGGGAGAGTAATGTCGCGAACAAAACAACAACAACACTAAAAAAGCGCCAAGAGTTAAAATTTAATAAAATGCGAGCAAAACGAAACGAAATACTTTACTAATAACAAAAAACATGAAGAGTGGTTTATAAATAAAACGAAATTAGAATTTCCACAAGATATAAAAGCGTTGTTGGCGAAGGGGCCGAAGTTCGGACTACCGGTCGATAATAAGAGCTTCCCGCTGTTTCAATACATAGCGGATGGAGAGGATTTGTTACAAACTATAAAGAATAAAGATCAGCAAGAGGAGGCACGCACAAAACTCTCGCTGATGATAAAAAGTCACACAACAACAAACAAGACAAGTGCAATAGACAGTGCAATTGCAGATACAGTGGAGCAAACAAAGAAATTTCTTAAACAAAATAGTAACATACGAATTTTAACTTCAGACAAAGGTAATAAAACGGTAGCAATGGAAGTCGACGATTACAATAAGAAAATGGAAGAAATTTTAATGGATTTAACTACATATAGGGTTCAAAGACAGGACCCAACATCACGATTGCAGAATAAGAACAACTGCCTAGTAGATAAGCTTTTTAAAATGGATTTAATCACGAAGTCTGAGAGAAATAGACTTACAACAACAACTGCGCTTCCACCCAGAATCTATGGCCTCCCTAAGATCCATAAGGAAGGCACTCCATTAAGGCCAATTTGTTCAGCGATTGGATCACCCTCATATGGTTTGTGCAAATATATTGCTGAAATATTAAAAAACATAACGTCAAATTCTACATATAACATCAAAAACACGCTCGAGTTTAAAGAAAGGATAAATAACACTTATATATTTGACGACGAAAAACTTATTTCGTTCGACGTGTTATCACTTTTTCCGAGTATACCAATACAGCTGGTACTCGATACAATACAAGAAAAGTGGGTAATGATTAAAGAGTTCACAAAGATACCCAAACAGCTGTTTATGGAGATAACAACATTCTGTATAAAAGAGAGCAGATATTTTAAGTTTAAGAATACCATATACACGCAATTGAAAGGAATGCCGATGGGAGCGCCCACATCCCCAATCATAGCGGATATAATAATGGAGAAACTTTTGGATAGTAGTATGGAAAAATTGCGGTATAAACCTAGGATACTTTCGAAATACGTCGATGACCTCTTTGCCATAGTACGTGAAAACGAGATACAAAATACACTTGACACACTCAACAATTTTGACAAGAATATAAAATTTACTGTAGAAGTAGAAAATAACGGAAAATTAGCTTATTTAGACTCTGAAATAAACAGACGAGGCAATCGACTAAAACTTAAGTGGTATAAAAAAGAAATAGCTTCAGGACGAATTATAAATTTTAATTCTAAGCATCCCAAATCCATGATTGTAAATACAGCATTGGGCTGTATACGGAAAATGCTACTTACCTCAGACGAAGTGTACCACAAGGAAATAAAGAAAGAAATAGTCACATGTTAAGAAATAATGATTTTCCTAAACACACAATAAGAAGGTTAATCAAAAAAGCTAAATTGCCAAATAACACACAAAAACCCGGAAAACCATTAAATTTTAAGTCGCTGGCCTATGTACCTCAATTATCAGAACGTTTGGTTAAATCTGATTGTTACAACAAGGATAACACAAAAATAGCACATAAGCCGTCCAATACTTTAAAACAATTTTTCAATAAAACGAAGTCAACCATACCAAATATGGACAAAAGCAACGTTGTGTATAAAATTCCCTGTAAAGGCAAGGTTGAGGAAGCTTGCAATAGTATTTATGTCGGTACAACTAAGTCCAAACTAAAAACAAGACTATCACAACATAAATCCGATCTAAAACAATGCCATCAACAAAATAACCAGAAAACAGCACTTATGGCACACTGTGCAGCTAGTGGGCACATACCTAACTTTGACGAGACCAAAATACTGCAACAAGAACAACACTACAGTAAACGATTCACTCTTGAAATGTTACACATTATCAACGTACCGACTAACACACGACTCAACTTTAAGAGCGACGTGGACAATTCCGCGCATATATACAAACATTTGCTTAGAGGAAGACAGTACCATACTCCACGTCGCACAGGGCAGACGTGCTAAGAAACGTATGTGCAAATGTAAAATGATAAAATTTTTTGTGATAATTTGTTAATTGTTTATTTACTATTATTTTGTTTTATTAGTTTTGTAACCCTGATGACGATTGCCGCAGAGCAGTCGAAATATATTGGTTGAGAAAAAAGAAAAAATCATCAACGGTGTTTTATTTTAAAACACAGACCTCGAGCCAGCTTAATAAGATAGTTATTTGAAGAATAAGGTCGCCAACAAATACAATTTACATAGACGGAAGGCACGCCGTGAGCATAAATCAGCAAACATGGGATATGCTAATATAAAAAACTACAATGAAAACGCTAAATCAACAATCAACAAATTGCAGCTAATGTCAAAGAAATTGGTAAAAGTTAAATCAAGTTTAAAGTTCCTTATGAAATGTAGAAAGTCAAAAATTATCCCTAAGTTTATAAGTAATTCAACTAAATGTAAGCAATTATTTGTATCTGACTCGGACAAAAACACGGACATAGAAAAATTAGTACACAGACATACGCAGTTTTACCTAATGAAAATTTTAAGCCTGCTGATAAAACAAAAACACAATATATTACAACGATTAAACCAGCGAATAGATCAAGTAACACAAAAACTTAGAGAAGAATTGGGTGAGAAAGAATTTATTGAGCTAATGGAAAGGGAGAGTAATGTCGCGAACAAAACAACAACAACACTAAAAAAGCGCCAAGAGTTAAAATTTAATAAAATGCGAGCAAAACGAAACGAAATATTTACTAATAACAAAAAACATGAAGAGTGGTTTATAAATAAAACGAAGTTAGAATTTCCACAAGATATAAAAGCGTTGTTGGCGAAGGGGCCGAAGTTCGGACTACCGGTCGATAATAAGAGCTTCCCGCTGTTTCAATACATAGCGGATGGAGAGGATTTGTTACAAACTATAAAGAATAAAGATCAGCAAGAGGAGGCACGCACAAAACTCTCGCTGATGATAAAAAGTCACACAACAACAAACAAGACAAGTGCAATAGACAGTGCAATTGCAGATACAGTGGAGCAAACAAAGAAATTTCTTAAACAAAATAGTAACATACGAATTTTAACTTCAGACAAAGGTAATAAAACGGTAGCAATGGAAGTCGACGATTACGATAAGAAAATGGAAGAAATTTTAATGGATTTAACTACATATAGGGTTCAAAGACAGGACCCAACATCACGATTGCAGAATAAGAACAACTGCCTAGTAGATAAGCTTTTTAAAATGGATTTAATCACGAAGTCTGAGAGAAATAGACTTACAACAACAACTGCGCTTCCACCCAGAATCTATGGCCTCCCTAAGATCCATAAGGAAGGCACTCCATTAAGGCCAATTTGTTCAGCGATTGGATCACCCTCATATGGTTTGTGCAAATATATTGCTGAAATATTAAAAAACATAACGTCAAATTCTACATATAACATCAAAAACACGCTCGAGTTTAAAGAAAGGATAAATAACACTTATATATTTGACGACGAAAAACTTATTTCGTTCGACGTGTTATCACTTTTTCCGAGTATACCAATACAGCTGGTACTCGATACAATACAAGAAAAGTGGGTAAGGATTAAAGAGTTCACAAAGATACCCAAACAGCTGTTTATGGAGATAACAACATTCTGTATAAAAGAGAGCAGATATTTTAAGTTTAAGAATACCATATACACGCAATTGAAAGGAATGCCGATGGGAGCGCCCACATCCCCAATCATAGCGGATATAATAATGGAGAAACTTTGGATAGTAGTATGGAAAAATTGCGGTATAAACCTAGGATACTTTCGAAATACGTCGATGACCTCTTTGCCATAGTACGTGAAAACGAGATACAAAATACACTTGACACACTCAACAATTTTGACAAGAATATAAAATTTACTGTAGAAGTAGAAAATAACGGAAAATTAGCTTATTTAGACTCTGAAATAAACAGACGAGGCAATCGACTAAAACTTAAGTGGTATAAAAAAGAAATAGCTTCAGGACGAATTATAAATTTTAATTCTAAGCATCCCAAATCCATGATTGTAAATACAGCATTGGGCTGTATACGGAAAATGCTACTTACCTCAGACGAATTGTACCACAAGGAAATAAAGAAAGAAATAGTCACATTGTTAAGAAATAATGATTTTCCTAAACACACAATAAGAAGGTTAATCAAAAAGCTAAATTGCCAAATAACACACAAAAACCCGGAAAACCATTAAATTTTAAGTCGCTGGCCTATGTACCTCAATTATCAGAACGTTTGGTTAAATCTGATTGTTACAACAAGGATAACACAAAAATAGCACATAAGCCGTCCAATACTTTAAAACAATTTTTCAATAAAACGAAGTCAACCATACCAAATATGGACAAAAGCAACGTTGTGTATAAAATTCCCTGTAAAGGCAAGGTTGAGGAAGCTTGCAATAGTATTTATGTCGGTACAACTAAGTCCAAACTAAAAACAAGACTATCACAACATAAATCCGATCTAAAACAATGCCATCAACAAAATAACCACAAAACAGCACTTATGGCACACTGTGCAGCTAGTGGGCACATACCTAACTTTGACGAGACCAAAATACTGCAACAAGAACAACACTACAGTAAACGATTCACTCTTGAAATGTTACACATTATCAACGTACCGACTAACACACGACTCAACTTTAAGAGCGACGTGGACAATTCCGCGCATATATACAAACATTTGCTTAGAGGAAGACAGTACCATACTCCACGTCGCACAGGGCAGACGTGCTAAGAAACGTATGTGCAAATGTAAAATGATAAAATTTTTTGTGATAATTTGTTAATTGTTTATTTACTATTATTTTTGTTTTATTAGTTTTGTAACCCTGATGACGATTGCCGCAGAGCAGTCGAAATATATTGGTTGAGAAAAAAGAAAAAATCATCAACGGTGTTTTATTTTAAAACACAGACCTCGAGCCAGCTTAATAA